>OY821518.1:78347789-78597789 GCA_963682025.1 Cordilura impudica
GTGACTTTTAGAATGAAACACATTTTTTTTTGCAAAAAAAATTTTTTTTTTCAACATAAGCTCCTTTTAGCCCAATACACTTAGTCCAACGTTTCTCTAATTTTTGTATCCCTTCCAAAAAATAGGATTTTTCGAGGTCCATAAAATAGGCATTTGTTTGATCAATAATTTCATCGTTGGAGCTAAATCTCTTTCCACCGAGAAATTTCTTTAGATTTGGAAAAAAGAAATAGTCACTGGATGCTAAATCCGGAGAATATGCCGGATGAGGTACCAATTCGTAGCCCGGTTAAACAACTCCAAACAATCCTTTGAATTTGTCACACGATTACGTTTATGGTCAATTGAGAGCAAACGCGGCACACTCTTGCAGACAGCTTTCTTAAACCCAACTGATCATTTAAAATCGAAACCACACTGCCATATGAAATGCCTATGGCATCAAAAATCTCACGCACTTTTACTCTTCGATCGGCCAACACCATATCGTGGATTTTTTCAACATATTCGGGTGTATTTTCCTCAATTCCAGAACGTTCAGCGTCATGTGTATTTGTGCGACCACAACGAAAGTCAGTAATCCACTTTTTACCATTGAAATCGATGGTGCAGAGTCCCCATAGTATTTATCAAGCTTTACCTTGGTTTGATTGACGGTTTTTTTTTTCGCAAAAAATAATGTTTAATAAGCACTCGAAATTCACCTTTTTCCATAAAAAAAAACACGAGGTTGTATGTTTTGAACAGCTGTTAAACGCAATGTAAATGACGGAACTTGCTCAAAATTTTACAGTAGTCTATTAACAGGTGGTACTTGATGGGAGCAGTGTTGCAAGTTCGAAAAGTCACTGACTTATTGACCCCCTTCGTAAGTTCTGTTTTCATGAAAACAATGAAAAAAGTTCTAGACCATCATATCAGGGACACTTGCGTGGCACGCAAATCCACGGAATTAACTGTCCACAATGTTCTCACAATGATAGAAAAGGCACTTGTACCAAACAGATATCTCACTGTGCCCTTATTGATATTCAGGGCGCCTTCGATAATACGTCTGATAGGGAAATTGAAGAGGCCATGTTGAAAAATAATATTTCTCCAATCATAATAAAATGGACCCTGGAGATGCTCAACTCTAGGGTTATCACATTGAATATGGGTAGTACATCTAGGATCATAAGTGCCATTAGGGGCTGTCAACAGGGAGGCGTTCTATCGCTTTGGGCATTGGTCATAGAAAAGCTATTGCAGAACCTTCGGCTACGCAGACGATGGCACAATATCGGAGCGTCAGAATTATAGCCTCAAATGATGTCAGAATAACGGGTTATCTATGAACCCATCTAAGACCATACTGATACCTTTCACTAAACGAAGAAAACTGAACCTTGTGAAACCAAGTCTGAATGGCTTAACAATAGGGTTTCCGGACGAAGTCAAGTATCTTGGGGTTACCCTGGATAAATCCCTCACATGGAATAACCACTTAGATCAAATTACCAAAAAGCCCTCTACGGCATTATATGGCTATTTGGTAGAACGTCAGGCTTAAAACTTCACATGATCTACTGGTAGTTGAAAACTACTTATTCTACTCTTGCATGGTGGCCAAAGGTTGAGCAAGTGAAGGCGAAGGCATTGGTATCACCAGGGTGAACAGAACGTGCCCAAAGGATGCTATCGGCGTCATGCTTAACATCACACTACTGCAAATTTCGGTCATCGAAGATGCGTGCATGAGGTCCGTACGACTTCAGGATTTTGGAAACATAAAGGACGGTGACCTAAAGTGTCATATGAGAGTCGCAAGACTCTTCACCAACGACCCGGTAGCGAGAGCCGCGGACAAAATGCCACCAAGAAAGATATTTATCAGAGAATTTAAAACAATGATATTGGAACGGAGCTTATGGCCCAGTAATATAGTACCTGGAAACCATATAAGGGTTCTCATGTGTGGTTCACAGATGGCTCAAAAATTCGTGCCTACTCATGAGAAAATACCCATCCGTTTTCCAAGCGGAGATATTCGCTCTTTATGTATGCGTGACTGAATGTCGTAGAAGAAAGACAAAAAGGAACTCACTTACATACACTCCGACAGTCAGGCTGCACAAAAAACAAACTATAACGTGACGTCTAGACTCGTTTTGGATTGTAGTGCTCAACCAACTAGTCAGTTGCAACAAAGTAACTTTATGCTGGATTCCGGGACACGAAGGCCACGAGGACAACGAAAGGGCAGATTGGCTAGCCAACCGAGGGGCTCGTCGTCCTTTCATCGGTCCGAAACCATTCTATGGTGTTCCAGTAGGATACATCAAGGAAAAAATTAAGGAGTGCGGGGAATCACAAATCGCCGATACTGGGACAAAAGTTCCGGCCAATGGCAAGCTAAGATATTTATAACTCTATCCAGTATTCAATCCGAAACATAACTTTTCCTTGATAAGAAGAACTTAAGGACCTTGACGGGATTGATTCTTTACTGGACACTGTAATCTTAGATGTCATATACGAATAAAAGGTCAGTCGGTTACAGACACTTGTAGGTTCTGCGAACAGGGGGGTGGAAACAGCAGAAAACATTCTATATGAATGTCCAAACTAAGTGGCAAAAGAACCCTGGCCCTCGGAGGATACACTGTATCCCCCCAGGAAATATGGTATCTCATGCCAAATACGGTAATTGGCTTTATAAGGAGCATTAATCTTTAGGACAACCATGGGCTGCACAAAAAATCAAATTGGCCGCATTGCGTAGAGCCTTCCTAATCTAATATAATCAGTAGGGGTCATTTGTATGGGAACTAGGTCTTAATATGAACTGATTTGCACTAATTTCAATAGTGTTCATCCTATGACCGATAGAAGCTTATACACTAAATTACATCAAAATATATTTATAGTTGTGACCTGTAGTTTTATTACAAGCTTTACATGGACACACAGACGGACGGACGGATGGACGGACATCGCTAAATCGACTCAGAAGGTGATTCTTAGTCGATCGGTATAATAAAAGATCGGTCTAGGTCAAATAATTTTGTTATAAACATCAGCAGATGTAGGTTTTTGTACCAAGGGAGACAAATCCTCTTAACTATCCGGAGCTTAGGGCAGTGGAGAGATTTTGGGCTCTTTTGAAAAGTTCTCCAAAAATGTGAAAGATCTTATACGGGGATGGACTAGCTGCTCCACAAAAGTATCAGAAATCACTATAAAATCCCTAATGGAAGTGTTTCCGGAAAAGTTCCGTAAATTCATGAGTAGTGACTGGCACTATAAAAATTATATATTTTTTGTAAGCTTTTATTTGTATATATAAGAATATATGTTCCTTTCAGTCCTCGAGGGAGCATAGGGCCATAAACTTTTATATAATTTCAATTATAGAACTGCAGAAAAAATTTAATCTTCGAACAGCTATAAAAAATGAATAGAAGATAATTTTTATTAATTTTCTTAAAGATAATAATTTTAAATTTTATCGCCTACAGTCGGCGATAAAAGAAGTTTAGTAGAAGTTTACCGAAAAAACAGAAGTTAAAGAAAAACAAGTGCAAAAACTATTAAATTATAACTTCCGGATTTTTAATTTTTTAATCTATTATAAAATCATCTATAGGGTCCCACTAAATATTTGTTAAAACTAGCAGAGTCCAGCACTCGTAATTCGAAATTCAAAATTCTTTTGTTTTAAATTATGCAGCAAAAGAAGAATTCTATGAAATTTATTTTTTCATTAAATTTTTTTTCTTTTAATGTTTTTGTAATCTATATATGTATATAAAAAATTTATGAACATTTAAATAAAATTCATTTACACTAAATGGGTTTGTTAATAAATAATTTTATAAGAGCCTAAAGGTATGCTAATCAATTTTAGCCTATTCACAATTCAATGCAAATTTAAGAAACACACAGCATTGTATAGCTTAAATATGTGTTTTATGTATGTGTTAGTAGCAACTTTAAATAAACAAAACAAAGCAAATGAACCAATTTTATTTTTGAAAAACATGGTGCACATCTGTAAAGATATGCCTTCCAAATGGTATATTTTTTGTCAAAATCGGTTGGTAACTAAATTTGTAGAAGATGTCACAATAAATCGCCTTGCCTATAAATGTTATTGATAACATAAGGAAACCAGGAAACGAACCAGTCTTCAATCTTTCAACTACAAAGAACTGAACCATACAAAAATCGATAATGTAGTTTTGGCTGCATTGCGGCAGCCGATTTGAAAGACATTGTTTCTAGAAAAACACTTTTGAATTTTACAGTTAACATCCAGAATAGTGTTTTAGACCAAATTGGGTTGCTTTAAGAAGCTGTAACTTTTTATAACCTTAATTTTTGCAGAACATAGAAGAAACGTCTACTGTCGAGAAAGTCAACAAAAATTAAAATAGGAAAAATTTTCTATAGACTCACCTCACCGCGATCCGTAACACAGTGAAAAACAAGCATCTAAATTATATGGAATATATAATACCCTATACCATGAGTTTAGAAAAGGGGTCTTAGTTCCATCTAATTGGAAACAGAAAATAGACATTGACCAAAGTTGAGTGGAATTGCTATAAAATTGTTACCTGTCGATATAAAAAGTTAATTTTTGTATGGAAACTATGTCAAAAAATGGACCATACCAATTATATACAAACCAAATTTGAAAAAAATTTATGCAATATTATTGATTTTTGTTTGATTTAAAAGAAGACCGGGAAGCATCTTTATATGGCACAATGACTGGGAATGATCAACAGTGTTTATTTTTGGGCTACTAATTAATGGGTATAATAAACTGACGCGCAGTTAATATAGCAGAGATATATCTGTGGTTTTCTAGAATAACCGCGTATGTCATAAAATCAAAATGTTCAGGAGAGCCAAAAAACGTTATATTTGAAATTATGGGCTCGATATAAAGTTTTTATAACTTTTTATTTAACAGTCCTGTAGATATGGGCAATAAATACTTTATTTAAAATTTTGAGTCAAAAAACTTAAGATCCTAGAGAAGGACGAAAAAAACAATATGTAAATTACACTTAAAGTGTGTGCAGACAAAACAACTTATGTCGACAAATGTCGTTTTCTTTGAAAAAGAAAACTTCCAGTGCAACTACACATTTAGACATAAGTTGTTGTTGCTTGAAAAATTGATTTTTTTGTTCAAAAAGTTAACGGGACTTAGGGTGAAAATATAACAACGCATCAAGAATAATAGTGACAACAAATAACAGAAATAGAAACTGAAAAATAATCCAAAATTATTTTGTATTTTTTCATTAATAACAACGTATGTCGCTATGTGTCGTTTTCTGAGAAAATAATTTGTCAGCGATCAAACATAGGTTGACATACGTCGTTAGTGCAGCATATTAATTTAATAAACATTTAAGTTACTTCGTTATTTAAAGAAAAAATGGTCAATCTTTTTTTTTTTAAATTAAACACATGTAAAGTGCGGCTCAGTGAATAAAGGCCTAACGAACTAACGCCAAAAAAAAAAAAGTGAAATAATGCCAAAAAAATTGCAACAAAAAATTATATAGGAATTAGGCGGTTGTTCATTATGAAAGAATCTCTAATATTTTAGGCATTTCTTCATTAAAATTGTTAGGTGATTTTTCATAATGAAAGAAAGCCTAACAATCAGAAATGAGAAAACGTCTAATTAGATATTAATTCATTTTTGATTGTTAGGCTTTCTTTCATTAATGTTAGGCGATTTTTCATGTTGCTAAAAGTGAGATTTTTATTACTATTATGCGTGAATTCATCGAAAACTAACAGTTGTATTTACGGTTAGACAAATGTTTTTGCAATTTGTTATCAGTTGTCGTCATTCGTTAAACTTCTATCACTACGAGCAAGTCATTCATAAGTGTTGGACATTAAAAATTATGTTATAATTAAAAATGGATTACGAAATTATTTCTGGCAAGAGGATTAATTCAAAATTACTTTATGTAATATCAGAAAAACAATTGTATAAATTTAAAACATTAATAAGAAATAAAAAGTATTATGTATGTTTAAATAAAAAATGCAAGGCAAAGATTGAATTAGTGAGTGACGTGTGTCAAAAACCAAAAAAAAAAATCATTGAACATAATCATGGTGAATCGGAAAACCTGGCAAATGAATTAAAGTGTGTAAATAAAATTAAAAGTGAATGTTTGAATTCGTCCTCAGTTTTAAGTGATATGAATTCGCTAAGTACAATCAAAAAAAGTTTCTACGATGTTTGTGCAAGGTGAGACTATATTTATTTAGTTTGATAAAATCTAAATTTTATTAAAAGCGATATTATTGCAGCAACCCCGAGGAATCTAAACAATTAGATTTTCACAGGATGCAAAGAGGTTTACAATTATTAGTAGCAAAAACATTTGTGAAATCTCCGAAATGTGCGCAAGAGGTAGTGGAGGCATTTCAGTTGGAATCCATTTATACGAAGTTTGGTTTAACGAAGCATGGAGATCCGAAACATCAATTTTTTATTGCTTGCATGCAAGGGAATAACGGCTCATTTTGCATATTTGCTTCAAAGAAAATTATGCTACAAATTGAAGAAAATATTTTGCCTATGAATAGGACATACATAGTAGATGGAACATTTTCAGTTGTTCCAAATGGATGTTTCAAGCAGCTTTTAATAATTCATATTGAATACTTCGGAAAGGTATAAAATAAAATATAAATTATAAACATTTTACATTATAAATAAAATTCTATTGTTATTTGTATTCTCTTTTTTTTCAGATCTTTCCATTATTTTTTATACTTATGGATAAGAAATCGCAAAAAAACTATGAAGATATATTTTCATACATTAATGAAAATGTATTTGAATTAAGCGCCAAAAGTTTTTTAACTGATTTCGAAGTCGGTCTTCAAATGGCAATAAGAAAAAAACTCACCAATGGTGAAATCTATGGTTGTTGGTTTCATTATTGCCAAGCAATAAGGAGAAATATTTCGTATAAGTGGAAACAATTGGCATCTTCAATAAGAAACAATCGAAATGCCTCTACGATATACCATAAAATCCTTGCTCTACCCCTGTTACCAGCTACACAAATAAATTCGGTTTTTGGGAACATAAAAGAAGAATTGATGAATACAAATATGCAAGAATTATTTACACCATTCATGATTTATTATGAAAAGCAATGGTTACGAAAGGTAAGTTCCCTTTTACAAAATGTTAAAATAATGGTATTAATTTTCCCTTTAACAAAATGCATACACTATCTTGTAAACATTCTGTAAAAGGGAAAGTTATTAGTTTTTAAAATTATAAAAGCAATTGATTTTCCCTTTTACAAAATGCATACACTACCTTGTAAACATTCCGTTAAATAGAAAATTATTAGTTTTTAAAGTTATAAAAGTAATTGATTTTTAATTTGTTATTGTTTGTTTCTTTTTTTTTTAAGGTGACACCCGAAGTATTTTCGGTTTTCTTAAAAAGAACACGGAGTACATCAGCTGTCGAGGCTTATAACGGCGTTATTGGCCGCATCATTCAAAGAAATGGAAATTTTTTCAAATTTGTTAAAGCTCTTATTGATGAAGAGTTTAATAAGAGTAGAGATTTTGAGCTTCTTATATGCAGTGGTGGATCCCATGGCACTTCAAAAAAAGAAGACCGTCTATGAGCAAAAATCAAGTTACATTGAAGAAGACAGTCATAAACTCTTGAAGGGAATAATTACTCCCAAAGAATTTATGCAAAGAATGGTTTTCGAAAAAAGTAAAATTTGTGTTGACCTAGAACCAGATGAGGACATATTTGAAACAAATGGGCATAACAGTGATAACGAGGACGATAATGATAGCGAAGATGAAAATGATGATGGCGACGATACTGTTGATCCCAACATACCAAGTCATTACTTTGGCGAAACTGATACTGCGATGTGCATAGTGTGTTTGGTTTCAAAGCCAAATATATTACTTTTGCCATGTCGGCATTTAAAAATTTGCTTGAACTGTTGTAATGAACTAAAAGCTAACGCAGGTGAAAATTTTTTCAAATGTCCGCTATGTAGAGCTATAGCTGTTGAAAATTTAACTGTATTTACATAACTTACAGTTAAATATAATTTAAAAATACATTTTTCCCTTTCAAAATATATTTTCAACATTTTAATTCCAATTGTTAGGTTTTCTTTCATTAGGTGTTAATTCATAAAGACTTAATTTTTAAAGACTTTCTTTCATTTTTAAAATTAGACTTTCCTTCATTTTTAAAGTTAGACGTTCTTTCACTTCCTTGTTAGGCGTTCTTGTTTAGGCATTCTTTCATTTTGAAAAATTAGGTATTAGTTCGTTAGGCCTTTATTCACTGAGCCGTAAAGTGCGTTAAAAATTAATATATTTGGCATCGTTAACTTAAAACTGACAAAAATGGACAAAAATGGACTGGATCTTATGGCCATTTAATTCGATTTGATAGGAGTCATTTGTATAGGGGCTAGGTCTGAACATGAAGTTATTTTCAACAATTTTAATTGCAACATTCCCAGTACCGACAAAAGCTTATATACAAAATTTCATTAAGAACTACATTCATATTTGTGACCAGTCATTGTAAAGTTTACAAGGACACACGGAAAGATAGACAGACCGACAGACGGACGGATGGACATCACTAAATCTACTCAGAAACTGATTCTGAATCGAACAGTACAATAAAAGGTGGGTCTAGTTCAGATATTTTTGGCAGTTACAAACACCATGCACAAACTCATTATACCCTAACCTTAAAGGGTTTAAATGGTATTGGTAACTAAATTTTGTTAGAATTGCTTTAAACTCTATTTATGGATTAAAAAATTAAAATTATTTAATATTAAAATTAAAATTAAAATTAAAATTAAAATTAAAATTAAAATTAAAATTAAAATTAAAATTAAAATTAAAATTAAAATTAAAATTAAAATTAAAATTAAAATTAAAATTAAAATTAAAATTAAAATTAAAATTAAAATTAAAATTAAAATTAAAATTAAAATTAAAATTAAAATTAAAATTAAAATTAAAATTAAAATTAAAATTAAAATTAAAATTAAAATTAAAATTAAAATTAAAATTAAAATTAAAATTAAAATTAAAATTAAAATTAAAATTAAAATTAAAATTAAAATTAAAATTAAAATTAAAATTAAAATTAAAATTAAAATTAAAATTAAAATTAAAATTAAAATTAAAATTAAAATTAAAATATTAAAATTATTTAATATTTTTATTTTTTCTAGTTTTTTACTTATGAACATTTGATTCAGCTGTTCACCAGCTGTAAGATTATTTTAATTATTATTGCTGCTAGTGCGTATGAAGAAGCTGTTGTTATTAATGTTCTCGCTACTGCATGTTTGTTTTTGGAGTGTTGCTTTATATCATAGTGTTAGTGGTATCTGTCAGTTTTTACGAGTACTTTAACAAAAAAAAAAAAAAAAAATTGCTGGTGTATTTTTACATTCATCTCCCTTTGGTTTATTTTAAATAAATATTAGTAGCAGAGAGTGTGTTTTGTTGTTCAGTTATCTTTTTTTTTTGGCATGAGGGGGGTGGGGGGCGAGGGGCAGCTTTAAACTTTCAATAATAATTTCTAAAAACACAAATTTCATTAACATGTATGTGTATTAAAAGAGGTGTAAAAAATATGTGAAAGTTTTAGTATTATTTTTAGATTGCACATCTCTAAAATGTTTTGTTTTCTGCTTCATGTTAATATTCGAGTATTAGCCAAAAATAGTAAAAATTCATTTTATTAGTTCTCATTATTCATATGTTGGCATGTTAAATTTTTAAGTTTTTTTTATGTTTAAGCTAACGAATGAATTTTATAAAATGAGGGTTTATTTATTTATTTTTTTATTTTCACAGTTGTACAGACAGACTTTTTAAGCTATGAAAAAATATCGTGCATTAATAAGTTTTGGCTAATAACTATTTTAAGGCAAATACAAGTTTGTTTTTCTTAAATATTCATAATAATTTCCAGTTGTTGAGTTGAGCAAAGACTCTGAGGCTTAATATGAGGGAATTCTGTTTAAAGCAACTTTTAGGTTTTTAGAACATTTATTTTTATTTTCAAAATTAGAAACAATCGGTCTAATTAAAATCAAAATGTTTCGGTGTTTTTCATATCTATATATTAATACGTGAAGGTATATTTTTAGTCCCCTTTTTAAGCAATATGCGGGCACGAAGGAGTGTGAAAATTGGCATAGTTATAGTTCATATGAAGGAGAAGCTGAGAATGATAAAATTTATGTTTAATCTGTCTTAAAAATATATTAAATTAAATAGAATAAAATATTTATAATGATTCGTTACACCCTGTTAATGCGAATGATTTAAATTATATATCAAACACTCCGTGTTGAATTGTGAATTACTAAAATTGATTAACATACCTTTAGGCTCATTTAAATATTCATAAAAAACATTGGAAGACAAAAATTGAATGAAAAAATAATATTTCCTAGAATTTGCACTCGAATTTCGAGTGCTGTGCTGTACTAGTAAAATTTAAATAAGCAGTAGCAGAAATAAAATTTATTTTATTTACATTGCGGCGAATTCGTATATTAAATTCTCATTTTTTAGCCCACATTCTCACTCTAATGTTACCATAATTCTATAAAATTGCTGTTTATGGAAATTATTTAAAAATAAATTATTTTGAAAATTAAAAGTAAATTCAAATTTAATGTTATTTATTTAATGGCACGTACACCGAACGGAAAGTGAAGAAAAAATAAAAATAATTATATTTTTAAAACAATTAAAAGAAAAAAACTTGAAGAAAACTTTATAATTTTTTAAAGAATGTAATTGACTACTATTGGTGTCGAAGGTGTCCGTTGTTGTTTTGGTTATATTGTTATGCAACGGAAAAACGTCCCGCATCGTTCTGGTTGTGCATATAGTCTTACTTGAATATTTTGTTTTTCATTGCAGATTTTCTCACATTCCCATTTTTCACATTCTTCCTCTAATGTTGGCATATCTTTACAAAATTATTGTAGTAAAATCCAATTATTTAAACAAAAAACATAACATTGATATTTATGGAAATTATTGAAAAAATAAATTATTTCTAAAATTTAAAGTAAATTAAAATTTAATATTGTTTATTTAATTTCACGTCAACCAAACAGAAAGAATGAAAAAACGTTATTTTTTAATAATTAAAAGAAGAAAACTTTTAGAAAACTTTATATATTTTGTAAAGAATGTAAAAGACAAATTTTGCTGTCAAAGATGTCCGTTGTTGTTATGGGTATTTTTTGTATGCAACCGAAAAACTTGCTGCACCGGGCAGGTCGTGTTTATACTCTTACTGAAATAAAATTTATATTATCATCTTTGCGGAGTTTCTCATATTCTCATTTTTTCTCTAATATTGTTATATCTTTACAAAAATGCTGTGAATTCAAATTTTGTAAACAGAAACATATGTTTTTCATATTTATAGAAATTATTTAAAAAATAAATTATTTCTAAAATTAATAGTAAATTCAAATTTAATGTCATTTATTTAATTTTACGTCAGCCAAACAGATCTTAAAGAATAAATAAGTGAATTCAAATTTTTTAATAATTAAAAGAAAAAAACTTGTAGAAAACTTCATAAAAACTAATAAAATTTACAATTTTTCCTGTCGACGTTGTCCGTTGTTGTTTTGAAAATTTTTTGCCGCAACGAAAAAACCTCCCGCACCGGTTCGGCTATGTTTACACTTTTTTCTGATTTTTATTTTAAACTGTCCTACATTTTTGGATTTTTTAAACAAAAAATCGCCTTTTTCTCAAAACTTGTTCCATTGAAAACCAACATTTTCCTTTTGTAAATTAAAAAATTCTTTTTTTTTTTACTTTTTTTGAAAATTTTTAATTTAATATAAGTATTTTTAAAAGGAGAACGTGTTGAGAGCAAAATGCCGTTTATTTTCTGTAAAAATGCAAATTTTAAGCACAAAAGTGGCAACACTTATAGACTTTTGATTTAGAAAAAATTTTTACCTACAACACGAAGGTTGGTCTTTATGTTCGAAAATGCCGTGAAAATTTAAACCTGACACGAGAGCAAATCAATAATCTGTTAACTACGTTCCACTTATAGAATGCTGTAAAATATAGAGCGACCTGGAACATTTAGTTTGTGGTTGCCCACCATTGAAAAATTACAACATCGCAATTTTTTGCAAAGTAGCGATTTTGAGTGCTCTTAAAATATAATTTTATGCGGAAAAAACCAAAAGCAAAAAAACCGAAATCAATGAAACGATTATTAACTACAATGGGAACTGAAGACAAATGAAACCGAAGGTTAAGGTTGACAGGCGAAAAATCGTCGATAAAACAACGAATTTTAAAATAGTTTTCAGAAAACATCAGCCATAAATCGCAGCAAAATAGAGATTTATCCACCAGAATGGGAAATAATCATAATTTATTGAAAATGGAAATAGCTTAACAATAATTGATCAAACTGAGGAAGATAGATTCAACGAGTGAGCTACATGTACAAAGAAACACAGATATTTCTGTTCAAGACTCAATCTGGCGATTTTTCATAGCTGACTGAAATTGAAAATTGGAATGTCCAAGTTAACTATAATATAACTACATCAAAAATAAACTACTCAATTATGAATAATATAATAATACTCTACTGGACGTTTTTGCTTTGTTCCTAACAAAAGCGGCACAGTAAAATATTAACATAAAGGGTGTTTTTTTCAGAGGTTCACAACTTCGAGTTGGTTACACTACTTTTTTTTACAACTGATTCAACAGCGGATAGTTACTTTTCATTTAGTTTGGTTTGCCATTTGCTCATGAATAGACTTAGAAGAGAGCAACGCTTGAAAATTCATGAAAATAGTGGTTCTGTTCGTCAAACTTATCGTGCACTTCGTCCATTTTATCCTTTGAATAATTATGGATTGTTTTCGCACCACCTTTACTCTTAATGATAATGTCCATCCAGTAAGTTGCCAAACAGTGCGCTCCGAACAAGCTGTTGCTGTTGTAGATGTCCTATATCGATCAATTCGGCGCCGTTCACAGCAAATGGGGTTGTGGCCATCAACTTTATGGAACATTTTACAAAAGGCACTTGCTTAACGAGCTTTACGAGATTTAACTTGTGCAATAATTAAAGCCAAACCGCCATCGTATGCGCCGCCAATTTAGCCAATAGGCTGAAACACAAAATTTTATTCAGCAGTGAAGCTCATTGTTGGTTTAATGGGTACTTAAATAAGCAAAATTGTTGCGTTTGGAGTGAAGATTATCCACAATCTTTTGTCAGAACATCACTACACCCACATAAAAATACTGTTGGCACGTTTTATGGGCCGGCGACATATAGGAATAATTACAAGTTTTTTCGTACCTCAGTTAGCTGGCATTAATCTTGCTGAATGTGATTCCTACAGGACCGAGCTACATGCCACACAGAGCACGCTACAATTAATTTAGTCAAAAAAAACTTTTGATGAACCAATAATTTCACGTAATGGTCCTGGTAATTGGTCACCAAGATCATGTGATTTAACCCCATTGAATTACTTTCTTTGGGGTTATGTAAAGTCACTCGTCTATGCCAATAAACCAGTGGCAATTGAAAACCTGGGGCTTAAATTTCGTAGCCGTGATCGAAATAAATGATTCCGTATCGAAATTTATTTTGATAGTGTAAATATTTGTAATTTCCTTACTCGTTACGAAACGAAACGATATTCGGTTTAGTATTGCAAAAGACGGAAATAAATATGTTTTACAACACTGCATAAATGTAACAGAGAAAATGTAAATAAAAACACATGTTTATTCTAAAATTGGAAAAAAGTAAGATATCAAAAAGAAATAAAATATTAATAAAATGAATTCAAGTTGTTTTCTTTTATTCACATCTTCTGATTACGACGCACAGTGGCGCCCGTAGAGCAAACGAGGTTGCAAAAATCAAAATTTTCATGTGCGCCGACAAAGTTTTGAATAAACCCATGTTATAGGAAACTTTTCAACGATTTCAAATATGCTACTCTTAATAATATCACATTTTTAGTTTAGAAGATATAACCGTTCAAAGTTGACTGACTTTCGGTTTTCAAAAAAAACACACAATTTTTAGTCAATTTGTTGCGATTTCAGGTGTAATATCACGAAAAATAGGTAACGAATCGCCTTATTTTTTGTTTGTATTGATTGATGTATTTATTAAATGTATAATGATAAAAATTAACTGTTTGCTTTGTGTTTCTCCTGGTAAATCACTATTTAAAAACTATCCGTTTTTTCACTATTTTTCAACTTTGACGGAAAATAAAAAAAATCTATATTTTTCTATATTTGCCATATTTACAAAACATGTTCTTTGATTATTTCTTTACATAATTCAAAAGGTTTTATCTGCCCGTACCTGTCCGTTTGGCTTCTAGAGGTAAAAAAGGTTAAAAAGACATGGTTGCAGAAATTGTATGGCGTGCATCCCTTACATGTTTTGACTGCCAGTAGTTTGATCTAATAGTTTGAAAATTGCGTTTTAAGTCAGTGGTCTATTATAAAAACGTATATAAAAACGTTGGTGCGTATGTTGGTACTCTAATAACTGTTGAACCACTAATGCTAGCGACTTCGCATTCATACCATATGTTCCTGTGGTTCTCCGATTTGCATAACTTTTTTTTGTACCCGATAGGTGGCGCTGGGGTCGAGAATTTCCCAAAAAAATTTATTTACGGTCCAATTTAGCTCAACATATATTATGTACATAAAACTAAAGTTGCTGACAAAGTTTTTCACCTGTAGGTGGGGCTGGTGTTAAAATATTCAAGAAAACGTATATTTTTTTTCAGTCATATTCATAATATTATTATGCTTTACTTTTGCCCGACACTCGGTATTAAAATTTAGATGCAATATAAAATCCAGATGTTTTCTTCGGGCCAGCAACGCGGACCGGACTCAGCTAGTATATAATATTCTGTTACAGACACAGGATGCACAAAAAACTACTCATTGAAATTCGCAGGTACGCACCTCACTTAAAAATTACTTTGGAGTACAAATGGTCAAGAACAATATTGACTTATGGTCCCTCCAGGTAGGCACAAATCTTATTTAGACACGAGCATAATATCAAAATTGCATAATTCAGCCTAAATCCATATGTATGCAGGGAACAGGTAAATTTTTAGGCATGGTCGCATAAGCCTACATATTGCAAAATAAGCATAATAATAATAAAAAATAATTTTTATCTGATATATGCAAATATTAAGGCAAAATGGGTGAAATCTAATCGAACCATTCAGAACTTCAACTCCAAATACGAGGACTGACTGAAGACACCATCCTGGATATATTGGCAGTAGATAAACCCACCACATCAACCAGAGGAGCAAAAGGAAGGCCAAAAAAAAGTATTGAGAAGTGTTAAATTTTCACAAGAAAGAGGAAACTTGCCGATGCCACCAATGACTTGACCACGAAGCATTTATCGGACGCGCTGTCTATTAAATATACAAAGGATAGTGAAAGAGTTAGGTCGCAGATTACAAAATCTGTTGCTGACTAAAAAGGATTAAGGAAAGCATTCCCACGCCCACAAACGCACACATTAAAAAGTATGGTTCCGAAGAAGCCTTGGCCTTATTTATGGACTTACAACTTTCCAAAGAAAAATATGAGATACTACGGGCATCCTTGATGCGACATGGGGCTCACGTTTTACCAGGATACAAGCATATTACACAAGCCAAAATAAATTCACGACCACTGCATACGGAGTTTACGGAAGTCTCTGTGAAAGCCAATCTGCAGGATCTCATGGGCCATACAGCAAAACGGTTGTTGGAGAGTCTTCCTGAAAATGAGGTGAAAATTCTTCCTGAGAAACTGACATTGATCAGCAAATGGGGCTGCGATGGATCATCCGGACAAAGCGTTTATAAGCAAAGGATATCTTCCGATGACGCTACAATATGGGACGGAAATATGTTTATGGCATCTGTTGTTCCTTTGCGGCTAAAATCTGATGTTTCCCTACACTGGAAAAATCCACGTCCGTCATCAGTGCATTATTGCCGACCAATAATGTTTCAGTTTGCAAGGGAATCGGCAGAACTCATAAGGACCACGGTGAAGGGCATTGAAGAACAAATAAGCAAGATTAAGCCTACAAAGCTGCAAATTGGATAAGGAAAATATATTGAATGCAATTACGAGTTCCACCTGACCATGGTTGACGGAAAAGTCGTAAACGAACTGACAGGAACAACCTCAACATTGTCATGCCCGATTTGCAAAAAGAGTCAGAAGAACTTTGGTAATTTAAACGATTCTACAAACGAGGAGAATTACGAATATGGAATGTCACCATTGCACGCAAGGATAAGGTGTATGGAGTTCTTGCTAAAACTGGCGTATACCCTACCACAAGAGGAGGAAAACTTCGATGAAATTACATCAATAAAGGATAAGGAAAAGATCGGAAAGAAGCATATACAGGATGCTTTTTTTAAACAAGTTGGACTAAAAGTAGACTGTCCCAAGCACGGATACGGTAACTCAAGCAATGGAAACACTTCTAGGAGATTTTTTGAAAATGATGAGACAGTAACTAGAATCACTGGAATTGACAATCAAATCGTGAAAAGATTGGGAACGATCTTGAATGTTTTAAACTGCAAAGAAAATGTCAATTCTACAAAATATGGAGAATATGCATCGAAAACTGCATCTCTTTTAGCAGAAATGTATCCACAGAAGAAGTTGACCCCGACCGTCCATAAAATATTGGCGCATGGCAAAGGTATAATTGAGTACCAGTGTTTGCCAATTGGAGAGCTTTCTGAAGAAGCACAGGAGTCTCTTAACAAATTTTATAAAAAATATAGATTGCAAAACACATTCAAAGCATCAAGGGTAAGGCAAAATGAGGACCTCTTCAACATGTTGGCAGCATCTTCCGATCCACTTATTTCTTCCCTGCGGCATGTGAAGTCACAAGTAGAGTAGAAAATAATTATAATTTAGAAAAGATTAGTCTTTTAGATATACCTTCTCTTACGAATTGTGATGAATATTTTACAGAAAATTGAAAAAATAAATTTAAAAAAGAAGTACTTTTTTTTTAATTTGTTGGGTAATAATTTAAAATATAAAACCCTAAAGAAAAAAAATAAAAACAATCCAAAAATGTAAAAATAATTTTTTTTAGTTACCATAAAATTGATTTTTCTACAAATTTTAACTTTGATAACCCATAAGTAGGCCCCTACAAAGCGTAGCACTCTTTCCAAACGCTCATTTCATAGGCTGAACAGTTATCTATCATATGCTGTTTAAACTGTTCAATTATGTTATTCGGTTTTTGCAACTAAAAAACTCGAATGGCGCCACTGTGCGACGTTGGTAAGACCTTGTTCTTCCTTGTAAAGTATTCGGCAATCGGCTGACAAGAATTGCGAATTGCTAAAATTGATTAACATACCTTTAGGCTCATTTAAATATTCATAAATTTCTTATATGTATATATATAGATTATAAAACATTGGAAAACAAAAATTGAATGAAAAAATAATATTTCCTATTATTTGCACTCGAATTTCGAGTGCTGGACTATACTAGTATTTTATAAATATTTTGCACTAACATTTTCTTTTCTACTTTATGGGCGAAAAACTTATTTTCGCTTGCTATTTTTCTAACGAGTAAAATTTTGCAAGGTTGCATTCGAATGAACACTCGTAATCGTATCCCAGAATCAGAATTTCATCACATATTATTCGCTATCGTATAAGAAAATCGCAAAAGTACAAAAATTCGCGCTTACGGATGAAAAAAAACGTTCGCATACGGCTGCGAAAATTAGGCCCTTGAAAATAACATTCGAAGAGTTATTGGTGAGATATGGCCGCAAATTCTGTGAAAAGTGTCTGAAAATTGATATTCCAGATTTAAGCATTATGGCATAAAATTACTTATCCCATAAAGCTAGTTTAATTGATAATAAACATTTTTCTTTATTTTAATTTAATTTTAATATATATTTGCATTACAAAAACTCCATCAATATCAAAGATGATTTCTATGTCAAAGATCGACATTATTGTTATAATGGGAAACGCTTATGATAAAAAAATAAACTGGGTACTTAGGAATTTAGAAAAAAGGGAAACGTTTGCATGAAGATTTATTTATGTGCATACATATCTCTCGAATAGAGCATGATGCATTAAAGAACGCTAATCATATTGCAAAGACTACCAACGCTAAATTGATGCAATTGCAACAAATGCAGTCTGATCTAAAAACACTTAAAAAAATTAGCTGATTACAGTTTGTGGAAGTAGTTCTAGTACGAACAACATCAGCAGCATAAAAAGAAAACATTTGGACGAACAACAATAATTGCTGACTTTAATGTATGTATGTATGGAATACTTTATTTAGAAGAAACAAAACAAAAACACAAGTTAACTTTAGAGTTTTGCCCTGACATGCCATACCGAAGATTGGATTTTGTTTGTGCGTATTATTATTGTTGTTATTCTCCATTTGCCTGTGAACGAGTACGTGCACATAACATTAGCACCAAGTGCACGAGATCGAGTACATTGTATCTACCAGCCAGTATTTCGTACAATTTTCTACATAGTTTTTTGTTTTTAGCTTTGTAGTTGTTTCCATTACTGTTGCTCATGTTGTTGCTGTTTTAGTTGTTGTTTGGTAGATTGTATGTTTTTTTTTTTGTTGTTTGTCTTTCTTGACACACAGCAGATGCTTGATTTGTTGCAAAATATGCATATGATGTTTATTTGCCTTGTTGTTGTATTTTTGAACAAACCCCTGGTACTTCTTTTAGAATGTGGTGGACTGCATGTTGGCATCCAGCCACTACTCACTCATCATTCTAAAGCCCTATCCACACATTCACATATTCTTGTTTGTTGCTGTGTATGTGTACCTTGTCAGTAAATAACAGAAAATAAAAATAAAAACAACAGCATTACTTATGAACGGCTACTGTATCTGCAACAACAAACATGCATATTTGTGGCATGATTCCTTCCTTTATTCCAGTTTTTCTGATATTTAAGTTCATAACCATCAAATACTTTGCTACCGCAGCATCGTCTACATACTCGTATTTATGGGACTACAAACTACACCTCTATTTAAATACTTAACTCGTGCTTTTATTTCAGTTTTTTTTTTGCTCGTTTTCATATTTTTTGTCACAACAACAGTTTTGCGATTAAAAACAGAAAACAAACTGCAACAATTCACGAGAATCTAAATAAAAACATTTTCTTTAAGACCTGATGTTTGACTGACAGTTTGAGTTCATTTTATTACAGAAAATAAGGATTCTTGTAATGATGATTCATTAAGTAAATATAGAAAGAAGAGTTTTATTATATTTAGTACGAAATCATATAAGGGTATACTTAGTGGTCGCTGTAGAAGCTGCATAAATTCCAAAACAGAGTTATTGGGAACGGATATCAATGACCACTATAATTTACAGATAATTCTGGTGGTGAGTGTATAATAAGTTTGTGCTGATGTTTGTAAGTACCAAAAATATTTGTCTGTCTGTTTGTTCGCTTGTTCGTTTGGCTGTGTGTCCGTGTACAGGTTTTAATCAAACTGCAGGTCGCATATACATACATATGAATATATTGAGATCGCATTTGGTATATATAATATTGGTCATAAGACTAACGCTATTAAAATTTGGGAAAATCGATGCATGTTCAGATCTAGTCGCCATGCAAATATCTCATATAAGACCGACTTAAATTTCCTAAGATCCAGATTATAACACAGGACAACACTGATTTTGCTTCAGAGGGTTTGTTGGTCTATTTTGGTCAAAGGTGTTTTTTTTTTTGCTTACATAGAACTTACGAAAGGACTAGCTGCCAAATGAACTATCATACTCTGGCAAATCATGAATAGATTCACGCTTGAACAACGCTACCAAATTATCAAAATTTACTTTGAAAATCCTCCATAAGTTCATCCCGCAACTTATGGAGGATTTCGTGATTTTCATGGCTTTAATAATTGTCCATCTGACCAAGCTATTGAATCAGAATCACTTTCTGAGTCGATTTGGCGATGTCCGTCTGTCTGTCCGTCCATCCGTCTGTGTATCCATGTAAACGTTGTAAACAAAATACAGGTCGCAAATATAAATATATTTCTATGAAATTTAGTGTATAAGCTTTTATGGGCCATAGCATAAACTCTATTGAAATTGGTGAAAATCTGTGCATGTTCAGACCTAGTCCCCATACAAATGACCCCTATGAAATCGACTTAAATTTCCATAAGATCCATAATAATATGTTGATCTCGTTCAAACTGGGGTTGTGCATGTTTATTACATCCATTTATCAGTAGTCCTAAAATAAACCCTATGGGACAATTCTTAGTCATATCCTCCACATGAAACTGCACAGATTTTTGTCAGATTTGGTTTATATTTGTTTTTGCAAAAAATAAATGCCTTTACCAAATATGGTCAGGATCAGCCCGTTTTTCAACCTTGTCCCCATATAAATATAGCATCCGACAAGCCTTTTCAGATCTTCAGGCAAAAAAATTAATTAAAATTATGCTTATTTTCTATAACCAATTAGTTGGACCTAAGACCAGTTTTCTAAATGTATGGTATAGGGTACCGCATAGTAGGTCTGGACCGACTATAATTTTCTTTCTTGTTTTTTTGTTTGAAAATATGGATGATATTGATCCGGTTGATCAATATCAAAATTGGCGATAAGTTGTTTTCGAGAAATGGACCTGTCAATTGACCTTCAATATAGTGCAAAGTGTTGCCTCTCGATTATTTCGTGTGGGTCTACAAGAAGTCACTGATTTATGCTGATAAACCAGCCACAATTGACCAACACTACTCGAAAAAGTGGCCTAAAATTGGACGTCCAGAATGCGCTTTGTCAAGAACAGACGCGGGGCGATATGCGCGAAATCATTTACATAGGTAATATTTTCTTGACGGTATGAAATTTGGTACTCACGCTGGCCATGGTTTCTATATAGGTGTTGCCATCCTGTGTGATGTGTATGCTATTTCATAACGTTTGAAAGCTGATTAAAAGATGCGAAATCAGCTAAAATCCGAACAAGCACGAATATTGAAAAATTGTGAAATACTTCATCGCTTAAATCGAAATATGTTAAAAAATATGTAAATTTGATCTAAAATATCTCAACATCATCCTGCAGAACCCATAGAAATTAAAATGGTTTATTGAATATCTCTAATAACTGGACACGTCTTGGAAGAGAAGTAAAAAATTATGAAAAAATTAAAAAAGTGGTTTGTTTTACCACGGTCCAGCTCACTTGCCGATATTTTTAGGGAAACGTCATAAAATGAACCAAAAATCAACAAAATCCATCAAAAGCTTTTGGAATTACATGAATATTTGAAATTGTCCACAACTTTTGTAGCATGGTGTACATAAATAAAAATATTTTCTTTGCGTTTTGGATACATACAGTTACGGGCAAAACAATAGGCTTATTAGTATTTTTTATATATTTATTTACTTTTGTCAATTTTCATGCGGAACTGCAAAAATGTGTTGTAGGGATTTAATGCCAATGCGTCGTATGTCAAAAATGATAATCAACTAACTTATAAAATTTTAACGGCACATATTTCCGAACCTAAATAAACATTAAAAATTGCTGATAAAAAAAAGTAGGGTCAACATATAAAGTATTAGAAATTTTAACATTTGAGTAAGAAAAATCAGAGAAAAATATCATTGAAAACAAATTTATAAGTAATACTTTACATTCTCGATAAATTTATTGTAAATTTAAGTATCAAAAAACACAGGTAACAGGGTTGGTGCCAAGCATTGTTCACATGATGAACAAGCTACCGTAAAAAGGTAAGAAAATCAATAGAAACTACAGCTAAGGTTGATTATAACATAAATTTGCTATCAAGTCGAAACCCTTTCGTGCCTGTTCGAGAAATAAACAAATAAGAAATAATAGTCGGCCTAGACCGAATATACGACACTCTATACCATCCGTTTAGAGAGAAGGTGGTAGGTCCAACCAAATGGATATAGAAAATAAATCAAATTTGAGTGGTATTGTCATTCATTTTTATACCCTATACCACTATGTGGTTTGGGTATAATGACTTTGTGCTGCTGTTTGTAACTACCAAAAATATTTCACCTAGACCCATCTTTTATTATACCGATCGAATCAGAATCACTATCTGATTCGATTTAACGATGTCCGTCCATCCGTCTGTGTGTCCATATAAAGCTTGTAATCAAACTGCAGGTCGCAAATATGAATATATTTTGATGAAATTTGGTATTTAAGCTTTTATCGGCCATAGGATGAACGCTATTGAAATTGGTGAGAATTGGTCCATGTTCAGACCTAGCCCCCATACAAATGACCCCTATGAAATCGACATAAATTGTTCTGCAGGGTTTGTTTTTGGACAATAAAGTGAGTCAGTATAAAAGCACGAACTATAAGTAAATACCTATAATTCAAGTAATTGAGTATTAAACTATAATCCGATTGTAAGACAAATGTCAGAGCAAATGTCTGTACTCCAAGCAATCATAGTAAAAGGCTTTAATGTTTAATATATTTTTAGAAGATGGACCCTAATTCTTACTATATGGACTTTGAATCATGATTTTAATAAGGACTAAAAATCAAAAGTCGTTGGAATATTTTTTCGTGAACTTTAATTTCCAGTAAAACATTGTAAGTCGGTCCTGTCTTCTTCTGCTTAAAAATACTACTACTTATTCTCTTCAAAATATAGACAAAGAATCAAAAGTTGTTGGCTGGTATTTTTCCTGACACTTATTTAGTTCAACATTGTAAAGAAGCTTAAAATTTTTTTAAATAAATAAAAAATACGTCAGCAGGACTTAATGGGTGTAATAAACGGACAAGGTCTAAACATGCATTCGTCCTATGGTCGATAAAAGCTTATATATCAAATATCATCAAAATATATTCATATTTGTGACCTGTAGTTTGATTACAAGGTTTACATGGACAGACAGACGGACAGACGGACGGTCTCGGAAAGTGATTCTGAGTCGATCGGTATAATAAAAGGTGAGTTAGGGCCATTTATTTTTGGTAGTTACAAACATCAGCACTAACTCATTATACCCTGATCACATAGTGGTATAGGATAGGATAAAAATGAGTTAGGTGTCGAAAATTCTACTAGGACTGTGAGGAGATAATTAGTAGAAAATAATCGCTTTGGAAGATCCTCACGAAAAGTCCTTTCGCTAACAAAGAGGCATCGCCAAAATCGAATTATATTTGCAAAAGCACACAATGAATGGGATGATCAAAAATGGCGCAATATATTTAGTCGCACGAATGCAAATAAAATTTAATTGGTAATGATGGAAAAATACTGAACTGGATCCACGTTATACGTTAAAAACATTCAGACATGGTAGAGGCAATATAATGGTATGGGTGTGCCTTTCATGGCATAGTGTTGGGACTATGTTTTAGATAAGGCAAGACGTCCTTAATGAAATTATGCTACCTTACCATACATAACAATGACCTAAAGCATACTTCGGGTCTCGCAAAAAATCGATTCTTAGACAACTCAGTCAAAGATGGTATTGGACCAAAAAATCCAAAGAATAAGAAAGAATTGTGGGAAAAAGTTCAGAATGTTTGGTACACCATTCCAAAGATAATTTGTCGGGATTTAGTGGACTCCATGGCAAAAAGGTGTAAAGCTGTGCTGAATAATAGACTTCTTTGTGTTCTTTTATAATTTTTTGTCCACCAAAAAATATAATTATACCCTATACCACTATGTGGTTTGGGTATAATGACTTTGTGCTGCTGTTTGTAACAACCAAAAATATTTGACCTAGACCCATCTTTAATTATACCGATCGAATCAGAATCACTTTCTGAGTTGATTTAACAATGTCCGTCCGTCCGTCCGTCTGTGTGTCCATGTAAACCTTGTAATCAAACTTCAGGTCGCAAATATGAATATATTTTGATGAAATTTGGTATGTAAGCTTTTATCAGCCATGGGATGAACGCTATTGAAATTGGTGAGAATCGGTCCATGTTCAGACCTAGCCCCCATACAAATTACCCCTATGAAATCGACATAAGTTGTCATAAGATCCAAATTGTCATATAGATCTTACTCAAATTGGGTTTATATGCGTTCATTACATCCATTAATGAGTAGTCCAAAAATGATCCCTTTGGCCCCATATAGAGCTGCTTCCCGATTTTCACTTAAATCTATTAAAAAACAAAAATATTGCACTGATTCTTCTCAAATTTTGTTTGTATATATTTTTGCAAAATACAAGAGACTTTACCAAACATGATCAGGATCGGTCCATTTTTGGACCTAGTCCCCATATAGATATAGCATCCGATATGAACTTTTTCATATCTGCAGCCAAAAAAATTAATAAAAATCCCACTCAAATTTGGTTTTTGCTTATTTTCTATGTCCAGTTAGTTGGGCCTAAGAGATAGGGTTTCTTAACGCATGGTATAGGGTATCGTATAGTCGGTCTAGACCGACTATAATTTTCTTACTTGTTTTTATTCATATTTCTCAGCTCCGGTGCAATATCGACGTAATTGTAATTTTCCTAAAAGTTGAGGAATCACGTTCAAAATTTTCTTGCTTATTCGTATTTGTATTCAAAATACAATAACGTTCTAAAATAAGCCTACAGCACTGACTTAGGACTCTTTAGTTGCATTTCTATAGGCTTATTTGACTCTTTAAGTCAATTTCTGTACATTCAAAATACAATCACGCCCTAAGGACTCTTTAAGTCAATTTCTGTAGGCTTTTTTTACTCTTTAAGTCAATTTCTGTAGGCTTATTTTAGGACGTTATTGTATTTTGAATAAGCAAGATAACTCTGAACGTGATTCCTCAACATTTAGAAAAATTATAATTACGTCGATATTGCGCTGGAGGTGCGATTTGTTACAATAATTAAAATATTAAAGTTTTTGGTTAAACCTAAGAAAAACATTCACCAAAGAATAAAATGCCATTAAAATTTTGCTCATTATATAATAATAATATTTGAAATGACTCTATATTTTTTTCCGTAACTGTTTATCTAAAATATTTTTTTAAATATTCTGATTTTAAAATATAGTTCACTACAGCACTAAACAGAATTTAGCTAACTTCTTCCTTTTGTTAACGATATTTTTTTTATTCGAGGTTAAAGGTTCAGGTTCAGGTTCTGGTTCAGGTTTAGGTTCAGGTTCAGGTGAACTTCTAGTCAGATAGCTGTTTGGTTAGACATCTATAACCGGATTAATTCAAAATAATAGTTTCGTTTTGACTCATTTATTTAATAAGTTTAAATTTAAGCACAACATTCCCACAAACGCAAGACATAAAATTATAAAATTATTTTTTTATATTCACAAGAAATACATTATTCTTTTTTTTTTGCAAATGACTGACCAGTTTTTACGTTTTTTTTTTGTCAGTGGTGTTTTTAAATAAACACAAACATTTCTTTGTTAATGGATAGCAAATATTCTTAGTTTTCGAAAATGAATTGCGAAAAAAAAGCAAACAAATAAATAATAACAAAATTTCAAAAAAAAAATTTATATATATATATATATCTATAGTAGAACACAGCAGAGAACAGCAACTTACCTTCATTAACATGACCGGACTTTGGTAGTGTCTCAGTGGTTGTTGAAAAATTATTCATTTTCGCCATTTAGTAGACTGAAGCTAAACAAACTCGAACAATGCAATCCAAGGGATTAAGAAAAAATACTTAATGAAAACAGGTTAACAACTGTTGTTTAAGTATTGGTAACTTAACAATCGAAATACAATGTTGATGGTTCTTGTATTCCGTACACTGAATTGCCGTACTCAAGGACGATAAAAATGCAGCTGCCGTTGCTTTTGATGAATTTCGAAAGAGAACGATTTTAAGAATGAACCAAATAGCTGAGCAGAATATTGTGATACTGTCGGTATGCTGATGTTTATGTTTTGATTTTGGAAACCAGATTTTTTTTGTTTTTGTTTTGATTTTGAGTATATATCAAATTATGTGTTTTTGTTTTTTTTTCTTTTGACAGATACTTGTTGAAATACCGTAATCACTTTACACTCAACGATGGTATGTGGTTTTAGTTTGATTGGTATGTTATTGTTGTTGGTATTTTTTTTTATATATATGTATATCAAATTCCAGTTTTGCTGATTTTGTCAGCATTGAAAGTATATCATTACATGTTTTTTTCTTTCTTTAAGTTGATGAAAAACAATTTTATATACAAAACAAAAAAAAAAAGGTTTCTTTTTAAGGTCGTTTTAATTGCGCACTTTAAGATGTTTTGAGTAGAGACTTCAGCAATTTAAAAAAATTAAAAACACTTAACTATTAAGAAATATATATATGTATGTATATACATATATATGTTCATATATAAAGCTCAATATAATTTCACACCCGGTTTATTGATGTCTATTTTCTAAATGTGTATATTTTCTCCCCTTGCCATAAATTACAGTGTAGACTTTTTTGTACCCTTTTGTTGAAAAATTTATTGGAAATTGCATGCTCGTTTATGCTTCATTTAATATACATACATAAGTTTTAATTGCTTTGTTTTTTTAATGATATTATTAAACATTCACTTCATTTTTAGTTTTTCATGCTGTTACTCGAAATAACCGTTTATAATACTTTTTCACTGAAAATACACTTTTTTTAATTTCATAAATGCATTTATTTTATAACAGCATAACTGCAATTTGTAGCTGTTAGATACTTATTTTTTCATTTTCTAGTTTCGTTTTGTAAAATATGCCGTGCTCGACGTTTGCATGCTTTCGCTGCTCATTTAACAATATTTAGTTTATTTCTGTATTTGAGATGTTTCAGCTATAACATTGTTACCCGTCTGCTGCAGCAGCAACGATAGCATTTGTGAATTTTTCTATTGTGTTTGTTTTGTTTTAAAGCAAGTATTGAAAACTGTATTCGTGAGATTGAATTTGGGAATTAAAGAGCATAAGCGAGAATAACAAACTGGAATATACTCTTTTATACAGTTTGGTAAGAACTGCTTATATTGGGTTGCCATTTATAGCTGCCAGACTTAATGATTTACAGTTATTGTGCCGTTATTTTAAAAAGTCTTTACTAAATTTTTGCTTTTGCAATAAATATTTGTAGTTTTTATCTAAAAACTATTTAAACACTGTGCTACTGTTTTTGTATCTGATCAATGACCTAGTGGAGGTTTTAGGTCTGGTTGAGTATATCACAAAACCGTGTTTAAACATTTTGTAACATTCTAAAATTTTGAAGCTATTGTCAAAAACTTTTACTTCCTCCACTAAATTTTCAACAGATTTCTAATTTTCCAACGAGTTTGGAAAAGAGAACTTATTGAGATTTCCAAACATACAACGAGTGTCAATACAATGGAAACATTTAACGAAATATATTTTTGACGACTTAAACGGCCAATACCAAGAAAAATTGGATCATAAAATTAAAAACTATTTTATTAATATACAATTTTTTATGTTTTATTTATTTAAAAAAATTAGCCCATAAAAGTAAAGCTTTTATTATACTCCCTTTCTGTTTAAATTAAGTTTGGCATTATATAATTAAGTAATTGTTTGACTGAAAAGGTAAATGTCTAGAAAAATATCTCAAATTCGTTAAAATTTCGAAAAATTCAAAATTATGCCATAATTAAATTATTTTTAAACGAATACTTGTTAGATAATTTTCATCGTCGCCATGAGTTTGCCTTCAAAGTTTCAGCTTGGATCAAGGAAAAAGGGTTAAACATCGATCCAAAGTTGTTTCGATGCCACGCCCATTGATCCAATCTCTCACATTAATAACTTATGAGCTCAGACGAAGTGCCAAGGCATTCTTTATTACAATACTCCAGTTATATGTTATTAAATACTTTTTTTGTTTGGAGGGTACTACGCCCACTGATCTTATCCCGCCCATTTTTTTCAGATCACGTGTTTGGCTGCAAAGTTTCAGCTCGATTGGATCACGGGAAAAGGTATAAAAATCGATCCAAATTTTTTTCGGCAGACAAGCAAACACTACGAGCTAAAATAAAGGAAAAACACAACACAAAGAAAAGTTTGAGGTTGTTTTTGTACCCGAAGTTAAATTGGTCATTGTAAACTTTTGATTTATATTTTCTTATAAGCCTCGTAAATACATACATATCTCAATACCATTACACAAAAAACAGAAATATCTCTTAAAAAACTAGTGCGATATAAGTATTAATGGGGATATATATGTGTATTATGTGGTCAGAGTATAATACCTTTGTGCTGATGCTTGTAACTATCAAAATTATTTGACCTAGACTCATCCTTTATTATATCGATCGACTCAAAATCACTTCCTGAGGCGATTTAGCAGTGTACATCTGTCCGTATGACCGTCTGTGTGTCTTTGTAAACATTGTAATCAAACTGCGGGTCGCAAATATGAGTATATTTTGATGAAATTTAGTATATAAACTTCTATCGGCCATATGATGAACGTTATTTTCAGACCTAGTCCCTATACAAATGATCCCTATGAGATCGACTTAAATCACCATAATATCCAAATTATTATGTAGATCTCGTTCAAACTGGGTTTGTGTATGTTTATTACATAAATTTATTAGTAGTCCAAAAATGATCCCTATAGGACAATTCTTAGTCATAGCGCCCATATGAAGCTGATTCCCGATCTGCACTTAAATCTATCAAAAAACCAAAATTATTGCGCAGATTTTTCTCAGATTTGGTTTGTATATGTGTTTTTGTAAAAAAATAAGTGACCTTACCAAATATGGTCGGTCCATTTTTCGACCTAGTCCCCATATAAATATAGCATCCTATAAGAACTTTTTCATAACTGCAGGCAAACAAATTAGTAACAATGCCACTCAAATTTGGTTTAGGCTTATTTGCTATATCCAATTAGTTATAGGGTATCGTTTAGTTGGTCTAGACCGACTATAATTTTCTTATTGTATTGTTGCTTATTTAATCAATTACCTTACTTGGAAAATTTATATGTGAAAATACCATTTTCAAAAATGGAGTGTAAAATGGAATACTCTAGGGGGAATTCCTGCAATATGGCTTACCGCAAAAGACCGCCAACACCGTTTGTACCATAAATGAAGTTCTGGGAACAAAAAACTACATATTTGTTTTTTCAGTTTAAAATCAATTTACATTTTTTAATTGTTTCTATTGCTTGTGGCATATTCTCCAAATCACAAGTCTGAATTATTTGATAATTAACTTATGAACAAACAATTAAGGAAGTAATAAAAGTAATATAAGTCGACTAAATGGTATTCCTCAAACTATTACTTCCACCGGGGTACATAGTACAAGAATAATTAGATCTAGTTTTAGTAGAATTGTCGTCCCCTACTACGGCTGTCTCGGTAGTTGCATTCTAATATAGTAATTGTTATGTTATCGGACGGTTTACGGAGAGTGTGAAATATCTCCTTTTTTGTGATATCTGGATTCTTTGTTTATTTTCCTCCATAGTTTTGCTTTTGTTTCTCCATATGGGGCTCAATATTGTTGACGATTCGTATTTAATTTTCAGTTAAATTCGTCTGCAGGGTAAACCAAAGCCCTGGTCCAATTTTTTTTAATTAAAATATAGAAACAGAAATATTTTTTTTAAGTAGAAAAACTTCAGATGAATCAATCTATTCAATTATAAGATACAATTATTCCAATATTCAATAAAATAAATGGTGAAGGCTGAAATGCCAGAAACCGATCTGTAAAAATTTTTTGTTAAAAGTATTTTTCAGGATTTGTATTAAGAATCAAAAATCTATGGTTTTCTGGAATAACCGCGTATGTCCATTTTTGTCAGTTTTGAGTTAACGATGCCAAATATATTAATTTTTAACGCTCTTTACATGTGTTAAATTTTTTTTTTAAATATTGACCATTTCTGAGTTTTTTCTTTAAATAACGACGTAACTTAAATGTTTATTAAATTAATTTGCATCACTAACGACGTACGTCAACCTATGTTTGATCACTAACAAATTATTTTCTCAGAAAACGACACATAGCGACATACGTTGTTATTAATGAAAAAAATGCAAAATAATTTTGGATTAGTTTTCAGTTTATAACCACTTATAAAAACTTGTGTGTTTATTTCTGTTACTTTTTGTCACTATTATTCTTGATACGTTGTTATATTCTCATCCTAAGTCCCGTTAACTTTTTGTTGACGAACAAAAAAAATCAATTTTTCAAGCAACAACAACTTATGTTTACATGGGTGGTTGCATTGGTAGTTTTCTTTTTCAAAGAAAACGACGTTTGTCGACATAAGTTGTTTTATCTGCACACACTGTAAGTGTAATTTACATATAGTTTTTTTCGTCCTTCTCTAGGATCTATTCCTCTGAAGATTTTTGACTCAAAATTTTATATAAAGTATTTATTGCCCATATCTACAGGACTCTTAAATAAAAAGCTCTAAAATCTTTATATTGAGCCCATAATTTCAAATATAATGTTTTTTGGCTCCCCTGAACATTTTGATTTTATTCTAGAAAACCACAGATATTAGCTGGCTAATAATATTTAGCTCTAACTTAATTTTATTTCATGAGCATCGTGGACGCTTGAAATAGTACCTGGATGGCAAAAGAAATTATCAAATGTTATAGTCCTAAGGACATTTACTCATAATCATATTTAAATATTTTTAATACACAATTTCTTACAGATGGCAACACTCATATAACATCAAATAGTTTGAAAGCCACTATGTGCAACGACTGTTAATTATAAATTTTCACTCCAATAATTTTTAAAATTTTCTAATTATTTTTTAATTTTTTTATGATATAAATTATTTTATATTATTCTGTAAAAACTACAGTTTTTTTTAATGTTAGTTCTTTAGACTATTATGCCCGTTTTCTCAATAGGTGATTACCTTTTATCCCAACGAGAAACTGCCGATTAAAGAAATTTGGTTTTCTCAATGTCTGGTTTGCTTCTATTTTGTCGCAAAGCTAACCGGCACTCATCTACCAATTATTTATTTATCGTACAGATAAATTATTCTCCCAACTTTCATATTAATTTTGAGAGGCATTGCAAACTGAAAATAATTCTCCCAACTTTCATACGTATTTTGAGAGGCATTGCCAACTGAAAATAATGTTTTTGTCGGTACATTGAGAAAACCAAAATTGTTAACCGGCAGTTTATCGATCCAATAAATTTATGTCCTGGTTAAGTAACAGGCAGTTTGACGATACATTGAGAAAACCGGCATTAGTCTGTTAACTAACTGTTGTTAAGTTGTGACAACTATTGAGCACAGGCACAAACCGTCAATAGTAAATTTAGTAAAGTTAAAATATACAATATTATTTGTGTATCAACATACATAATATATCGTTAATATAACTATCTCTTGAGACAATATTAACTGTGCTATTTCAAGCATTTGCTCTAACTAATATTTATATTATCAATGTGTAGGGTACTTATCTAATGTGTACGTGCCAAAAATTGCTCAAAACGGGTTTTTTGAAAATAACTTTTGTTAACGAATACAGTGAAACAGAGCGTAAAAAGTATTTGCGGTTGCTTTCAGTTATACTAGAAAAATGTACTTTACAATATTTAATACAGGAGAACATGAAAAAAATATTTTTTAAATTGAGGTGCGGTGGGTTTAAATGCTAAGATGTGTTATCTGAATATCATAAATTTCCAGATACGTTTTCGAATTTTTATATAAAATTTATAAAAATCTCCTTTTCTAGAATTATGGTAGAAATCAATTAATATTTTAAACTGATAACACTAGGCAACAACCATTTTGCTCTTTAACTTTATATCGGATTGGGATATTATATGGGGACCTACTCCAAAAATTGTCCGATCAAGGCACTTATGTGTTCCAAAAACATAAACCAAATTTATTTGAGTAAAATGTGGTATACTTGCAAGTCAGTATATTGATATAAGTGATATCGGACAGCTGCTTTACGAGGGCGATGCCACAACAACACGACCTGACAAAAAAAACAACAACAAATTCGGGAAAACTTTTCTCTATTTCTCAACATAATCTTCCTTTAGCTCGATACACTTTTCACAGCGATATTCAATAGCTTCGATTCCCTTTTTATAGTAAGATCTGCTTAGATCCTTAATATAATCATCAACCGCTGACTCCGTATCTTCATTATTGGCCAATCTTTTACAACCGAGCCATTTTTTAAAATTTGAAAATAGAAAATAATCCGAGGAAGCTAAATCTGCCGAATAAGGTGTGTGATGAAGCAATTCGAACTTTTATGGATACTCGCAGATCCCAGCCCTCGAAATTCGAGTGCAAATTCTAGGAAATTTTATTTTTTCATTTAATAAATTATTTTGTAAGACCCTAAAGGTATACTAATCAATTTTAGCGAATTCATAAAATTCAACACATTTAACTGTCGTTATTGATGTATGTATGTCCAAAATTATTTTTCAATTCAACACAATTATTATTGTGAATGAAGAAAACAAACACATATTTTTTTGGTTTGGAAACACATTAACAAATTTAATACACACACATAGCATTGTATAATTTTATGTGTGTGTTAGTAGCAACTTTAAATGAGCATTACTCCAAAAATGTGTGAATATGTAAGAATCTGTAAATCTGATGGACAGCTAAAATGAAATGCCTTTGAAATGAGGGATGTTTGGACAAAATCTTGATAAAACTGTGAAACTTACATCGGTCACAAGAAATCACCTTGCCTTTTAATATTATAATGTAAACTGATGCATTGTCTTGATGAAGCAACACTTTCTTTTTCACCAAAAGCGGCCTTTTTTTTTCTTAATTTCATCACTTAAACGCTGTTAGCATAAAAATTATCCCACACGCATCCCAAAAATGGATGCCATAACCTTGCCTGCTGATCGAACTGATTCGCCTTCTTTGGACACGATTCTCCCATTTTAATCTACTGTTTGACTGTTCCTCATCCATGGTTACGAGTCGACGCAAAACCTCGGCTTTATTGCGGTGAAACATCGCCAAACTCTCTATTAAAACATCTTTACGACGCTGTTTTATTTTTATTGTGAGAAAACGTGGCACCCATCTAGCGGAACGCTATTGAAATTGGGGAAAATCAGTGCATGTTGAGAACTTCTTCCCATACAAATGACATCGACTTAAATTGCCATAAGACCCAAATTATCATATATGTATATCTTGCTCAAATTTGGTTTGTTTTTGTTTATTACACCCAATAATCAGTAGCCCAAAAATAAACAATGTAGGACAACCCTTAATCATAGTCACCACATAAAGCTGCTTCCCGATCTTCACTTAAAGCTATTAAAAACAAAAATATTGCACAGATTTTTCTCAAATTTAGTTTATATATGTTTTTCAGGATCCGTATATTTTTCGACATAGTACCCATATAAATATAGCATGCGATATGAACTTTTTCATATACGAAGCAAAAATAATTAATAACAGTGCCACTCAAATTTGTTTTATTCTTGTTTTCTATATCCAATTAGTTGGACCTATCATATCGTATAGGGTATCGTGCGGTCGGTCTAGACCGACTAGGATTTGCTTACTTGTTTTTTTTAAGATTACAGCGTATAAGTCATACTAAATAATTTTGACCGCAATATACTTTTTGCAGCCAAGGAGTACTATTTTCAAACGCCTTAACGAGTTCTGTATACAAAAATTTATTCGTGGTGTAGAAAACTCAAATATATCTATAATATTAATATGATAGGCGATTCCTTGTGACTAATGTTTTGTTCTACCGTTTTATCCCGATTTTGACAAAATGTATATTATTTGAAAGGTATTTCTTTTTAGCCGATTTGCAGGTTTACAGCTTTTTAAATTCTTTCCTTTATTTTGAGTAAATTGCATTTAAAGTTGCTACTAACACATACACAAAATTATGCAATGCTATGTGTGTGTTTATTAAATTTGTTAATGTGTTTGTAATAAAAATGAGTTTCGTTTTTGTGTTGATTTGTGAATTGGCTATAATTGATTAGTATACTTTTAGGGTCTTTATTTAATGAAAAAATAAAATTTCCTAGAACTTGCGCTCGAATTTCGAGGGCTGGAATCTGCTAGTATCTAAAAATATGTTTTTGCATTTGTCACGAAAAGCTGATGTCGTCAGTTCAAAATCAGATTCACCGTGCCGAAAGCCGTTGGAGAAGTTTATTTGGTTTCAGGGTGTAAAAAATTTCGGAAGCATCATTGTATGGCGACTATGACTAAGAATTGTCGTATAGGATTTAATTTTGGACTACTGGTTAATTTGAAGGGATATCTTTGATCTTATGGAAATTTAAGTCGACCTCATAGGGGTAATTTTCTGGGGACTAGGTCTGAACATTCACCGATGTTCACTAATTTTAATAGTGTTCGTCCTATGACCGATAAAAGCGTATATATCACATTTCACGAAAATTATTCATATTTGCGACCTGTAGTTTGATTAGAAAGTTTACATGGACATACATACTGACGGACAGACAGACAGATCAAGAAAAATCGCTTAATGAACTCAGATAGTGATTCTGAGTCCATCTGTTAACAAAAAGATGGAATTAAGTCAAACACTTTTCGTAATTACAAACATCAGCACGAACTCATGTATAGCCAGACCACATAGTAGGCTATAACAAATAAGGAAACTATAGTTGATCCAGACTGGTTATTCGATATTCTATGACAAGGATATAAAGGACTTAGACCCAACTAAGCATACACCAAATCTGATTTGCATTGTTATAAAATAGTTGCCTGCCAATATGATACCCTTCATATCGGATGCTATTTTATATGGAGACTATGGCGAAAAATGGACTGATCATGATCATATTTGAAAAAATGATCATAAAGCAAAAAAAAATTGTACAGACCATATTTGAGTAAAATATGAGCAATAGTTTTGATTTTTTTTACTCACTTTCTTTTAACTCGTAGTGTCTGTTTGTCTGCCGAATAAACTTTGGATCGATTATTAACCATTTTCCCGTGATCCAATCGAGCTGAAACTTTACAGGCAGACTTGGGGCTCTAGGAGAAATCGAACAATGAAAAATTGAAAAAAAAAAAAAAAAAAAAAATGGCCCAAAAACTGCCATACAAAATTCCCTCAAATGAAAAAATGAGAAATGACACAACTTTGTGGGCTAATTTTCGTATTTTTTGAATCATTTTTCGTTCTTAAAAGTGGTTCATCTTTCATAATGAAATGCAATGAACCAGTTTGGCGAAGGATTGAGCTCTTTTCACTGCCCCTGTTGCCATGCAGTTGGGAAAGACACTCTTCAATTATTTTTTTTTTAATCGTATACTAAGTATCTATTATATTAATAGGCAAGGCGATTTCTTGTGACCAATATAAAAAAGTAGTTAATAACCTATTTTAACCACACATGGCTCATTTAAAAAGGATTTTTTAGCTGTCCACCAGATTTACTGGTTTGCACCGTCTGGAGCATTTTTCTGGAGTAATGCTCATTTAAAGTTGCTACTAACACATACATAAACAAGTAAGAAAATTATAGTCGGTCTAGACCGACCATATGATACCCTATACCATGGTTTAGAGACCCTATCTTTCAGTCCAACTAATGAGCATAACTCAAATTTGAGTGGCATTGATATTAATTTTTTTGCCGCAAATATGAAAAAGTTCATATCGGGTGCTATATTTATATGGGGACTAGGTCGAAAAATGGACAGATCTTGACCATATTTGGTAAAGTCACTTATATTTTGAAAAAATATATACAAACCAAATTTGAGGAAAATCTGTGCAATATTTTTGTTTTTTGATAGATTTAAGCGAAGATCGGGAAGCGGCGTTATATGGGGGCTATGACTAAGAGTTGTCCAATAGGGATAATTTTTGGACTACTGATTAATGGATGTAATTAATACATACAAACCCAATTTGACTAAGATTTATATGATAATTTGGATCTTATGGCAATTTATGTTGATTTCATAGGGGTCATTTGTATGGGGGCTAGGTTTTAACATGCACCGATTCTCACCAATTTCAATAGTGTTCATCCTATGACCGATAAGAGCTTATATACCAAATTTCATCGAAATATATTAATATTTGCCACCTGCAGTTTGATTACAAACTTTATATGGACACACAGACGGACGGACGGACGGACATCGTTAAATCGAATCAGATAGTGATTCTGATTCGATCGGTATAATAAAAGATGGGTCTAATTCCAATATTTTTGGTAGTTACAAACAGCAGCACAAAGTCATTATACCCAAACCATATAGTGGTATAGGGTATAAACACATACTGTGTGTGTGTGTGTTTATTATAAATATCAGAAGCCCTGTGTTGAATTGTGAGTTGGTTAAAATTGATTAGCATACCTTAAGGCTCTTATAAAATTATTAAATGAAAAAAAAATTTTCCTAGAATATGCACTCGAATTTCGAGGGCTGGGCTCTGCTAGTTTATTTGAATGCATTACATAAGCTAAACCAATTTATTATACAATTTTTCCATAACAAAAAATAATTTGCTATATAAATAAATATTTAATTTTGCATAATTTTAATTGATTTTTGAGTGAATTTTCATATGGAAAATATTGATTAATTTTTGGGCATTTTTTTTTAACATTTTACATATTTTTGATATCTTTGGGCAACATTTAATATTTTTTTTTTTTGGCGATTTTAATTTTTTCGGATCATTTTTCATTGGGCCATTTTTCATTTTATTTTTTCTGCGATTTTTCTTTGCGCAATATTTCCTAGAGCCTAAATTTGGACTTTTCGAAATATTAACGGGGCCAATCAATTATTTTATTACATGATGTAAACTTAATTTACAAAGAAAGGGAGTATAATAAAAACTTGGTGTTCATGGGTTAGTTTTTTTTTTTTTTTTTGTAGAATATCGGGATGGGAACTATGACCAAAAATAGACAACTAGGGGTTTTTGGAGTACTTATTATTGGGTATAGTAAACACACTTAAAGCAAAATTGACCGAGATCTATACGATAATTTGGATCTTAGAGCAATTTAAGTCGATCTATTGGAAGTCATTTGTATGAAGACTAGTTCTGAACAAGCACCAATTTCAATACCGTTTATGCCATGACCAACAAAAACTTATATAGAAAATTTCATAAAAATATATATATGCATAATTGCGGTCTTTTGTTTGATAAAAAAGACATGGACCACAGACAGACAGACAGACAGACGGACGGACGGACGTACATCGCTGAATCTGAGTCAATGGTAGTTGCAAACTTCAGCACAAACTCATTATACCCTGATCACAGAGTGGAATAGGCTATAATAACAATTATTGCCGTCGCCGTCGTCCGTCGCATTATATTTATTTTTTTCCACAGCGAAAAAATGCAAAGCAGAACACAGCATTGTGTTTACCCTCTATTAAAGTTAAGTATAAAGTTAACTAAGTATTAAAACGTTAATTGTATATTGCGTTTAAAAATCTCATAGATCGTTTAGTTTAACAATGCCTGCAGTAAAAGTGACAAGTAAAACATTTTTGAGTTTCATCTAAGTGTAAGAGAAACTAACGCACCTGAAATTAAACGCTCAAATAACAGGTAATAAAGTTAGCCACACCAAATGAGTAAAATTTATAAAATGAGTTTAAAAATCGTATTATTAGTAAAACAAGAAATGTTTTACAAATTGAAACATTTTTTTTTTGTTGTTTTGTCACTCCGTCAATAGCAGTGATACACAGATATTCGGGAAGCGGCTAGAATAGCTTAAGAAAACAACTCCCAAGAAATATGAGTTAAAAAGATGGCTACGCGTTATGAGAGACAACGTTAACTCAATATACTTTGTATGTTTGTACGTATGGTTGTTTTAAGTAAGATGTGAGTTATTTTTAAACATTTTAGTTATAAACCGATCGTCGTTGGGTTGAGTAGACAGAAAACCGTAAAACCAAAATAGAGTATTTTATTTTTATTTTGAAATAGAAATCTGTGGTTAAAGAAGTAATATAAGAAATTATGTATTTAAATTGAAAAAAAAAAAAAACTACGGTTTATTAAAAATAATTAAGATAATGGAAGCAATTGCTAATATTAAAAACAAAAAAATTAAATAAATTTCTGTTTGAAAAAAAAAAGAATTCGAGTAACATTAGGAAAAACCGGTTTTAAAGAGATTGTGTGAATGAAGGAATGAATAGATGTGCGCGTTAAGCCGTAAAAACCAGTTAATATAAAAACTGCAGAAAGAAAACAACAACAACAACAAGATGTAAGAAAGTCTTGGCTAAAGGTTTTTGAAAAAAAGACGAGTTAACAGACATCAGACAACTTAAAAAAATGAGTCATACAATCAACGAATCAATTTTACAACAACGGAAATCAAAGAGTTAAAAATTATAATCATTCGCATGCACAAAAGTGATCATTAAAGTGACAACAATAACAACAAAAATCTTAACAATTAGTTAGTTGTTGTTATAAAAAAACAAAAACACAAAAACACTTTGCAATAATATTTAAAATAAATATATTTGTTGTTGTTTCTGTTGTTTGTAAAGTGAAACTCTATCACGTAAAACAACAAAAATAAACAATAAGATATTTCTAAACAAATACATTAAATACCTTTGTTGTTGTGTGGATGGTTGGTTTTCTCTAAAAAAAATATCATGAATTCGAAAATATTAAAACGTAGTGTTCCACTTTTATTGATGAGTTCTCGATTGGCTAAAGTGGCTTTGGCAGCTGACACAGCCCTGACCACTGCCAGCGATTGTCATAATCAACTTTGCAAACCCTTTGAGGAATATTGTTCACATTTTGAACAGACTTGTTTACCCTGTGCCACTGTTTGTAATCCAGAGGATATAAACTACGAATCCATAGTTTGTAGTAGAGATTGCAGAGGTAAGTTGTGGGTTGTTTCACTTTGTTAACTGCTATTTTGAAAATATTTTAATTATTACATCATTTTAATTTGTGTTTTTATTTTCAAATCAACCTGTTGTTAAGTAGTCGGTTCACACTGGTAGCTATTTAGAAAGAAATCTCTAATGAAATATACATCTTCTTTGTGATTTTAAGAATAATTACACTAGACACCATTTTGTACTTTAAGTACGAATTTTTGATGTGTAAACATCTATATGCGCAGGGGGTAAATTTCTACTTCACAATACAATCACAAAAACAGCGTACATTAAGACATAAGACAAAATCGGTTTTACTTGTGATTGTATTGGTGAAAACATTATGATATGTAATAAATAACCTGTTTGAAAATGAAAAACCAAAAATAAAAAATTAAAAATAAAAAATGAAAAATAAAAGATGAAAAATAAAAAATTAAAAATAAAAATCGAAAAATGAAAAATGAAAAACGAGAAACAAAAAATGAAAAATAAAAAAGTAGAAATGAAAAATTAAAAGTAAAAAATGCAAAATGAAAAATGAACAATGAAAAATAAAAAATTAAAAACAAAAAGTGAAAAATAAAAAATGAAAAACGAAAAATTAAAAATGAAAAATAAAAAATGAAAAATAAAAAATGGAAAATAAAGTCGTAGGCCTCACTTTAGGTGAGTGTGTTAAAGCGCTGACCAAAAATAGCAAGTAGAGTGTATGCGAAGGTTCAGGGTTCAAACCTCACGGCCGCCCTAAGTAGAAAAATTTCATATAGAAACAATTTATTCAACATAACAAATAACACAATGTTCAATAAATCGGTGATGGAGGCTGAATGAAATGCCAGAAACCGGTCCGATTAAGAATACAGTGTAGTTATGAATTTTCACAATATATGCTTTCTTCTTCTCTACCACGCACTATTGAAACAAATTTAAAATTTGCATATTAATTATAGGATTAATTGCAATATGTTTGAAAAATTACTACAAATCTAACAAACGAAAAACAAAAAATGAAAAATAAAAAATAAAAGAAAAATAAAAAAAGAAAAATGAAAAATAAAATATGAAAAATAAAAAATGAAAAACGAAAAATGAGAAATAAAAAATGAAAACTGAAGAAAAATTAAAAATTAAAAATTAAAAATGAAAAATGAAAAATGAAAAATGAAAAATGAAAAATTAAAACCGGTTGAAATAATAATAATAATAAATATTTTTATATTAGCAGAGCCCCTGCAGTTGATTTCAATAAGTGATACATAGATGACGCTTTCTCTTCTGTTTAAAAAAGTTCCATAAAAAAAATTAATAACTAGGTGTTTACACATCTCCCCTGTAATCGGACTAACATGATTTTTTTTATGCCCAGTAGCACTCTGTGGTCAGGGTGTAATGGTTTTTTTCAAATGTACAGTGGCAGCATTTTAAATAGCTCGTTCAAAAAAATATTAACACATATAATTCTATATTTCTTTTCATTATTTTTTAGACCCTTTTATATTTTTGTTAGCCATGATGACTTATTTATCAAATGGAGCTAAAATGTTTAAAATTCTCCAGATTTTAATTTTTTTTAATTTTTTCGGAACGACTTACCCAGTTGATCGAAAAATTAGATAGCACAAATTAGTTAAACTTAAAAATATTTTTATTTCATTTAAAAAAAAAAAACATAATGAAATTCATTTAATTAGTTAATTTTACTAGTACTTTGTTGGGTAACCTTTATTTTTAATAACGACAGTGCATCGACGTTGCATTGACGATATTAATTTCCATGGAATTCCATGTCTTTTGAATTTCTTAACATAATAAATTTAAATTTGTATGTATGGTACGGTTAATTCGTATGTTTACGTCGCACCACAGATTCTCGTCCGGGTTTAGATCTGGAGTGTATCCGGGCCAGTGTACAAGATCGTTTTTTTTTGCCCCTGAGCCAAAGTCTGTAAAAAGACTTTGCAGTATGTTTAGGATCGTTATCTTGTACCTACTTCCATTTAAAAGGCATTTTTTCCTCTACTTAAGGCATCACAACGTCTCCATACCAGGAAAAGCTTCCCCAGCCTAATACACTTCCTCCCCCATGTTTCACCGTTTTTAATGTGTACATAGGATCAAATTCTGCGTTACGTCTCACATACCTTCTTTCATCTAATTCCAAAAAGTATACTTATATGTTAATATTGTGATCAAAATCTATATATTAATACGTGAAGGTAAATTTTTAGTTCCCTTTCTAAGCAATATGAGGGCACGGAGGAGTGTGAAAATTGGCATAGTTATAGTTCATATGGAGGAGAAGCTGAAAATGATAAAATTTATATTCAATCTGTCTTAAAAATATATTAAATTAAGTTAGAAAAAATATTTATAATAATTCGTTACACCCTGTTAATGCGAATGATTTAAATTATATATCAAACGCTCTGTGTCGAATTGTGAATTGCTAAAATTGATTAACATACCTTTAGGCTCATTTAAATATTCATAAATTTTTGATATATATAGATTAAAAAAACATTGGAAGACAAAACTTGAATGAAAAATAATATTTCCTAGAATTTGCACTCGAATTTCGAGTGCTGTTCTATACTAGTTAATATAATTCGATGAAATTTAGTATATTAGCTTTTCTAAACCATAGTACGGTTGCTGTAGAAATTGGTGAAAATCGGTACATATTCAGACCTAGTCCCCATTAAAATAAGCTGTATGAGATCAACTTAAATTTTGCTAAGATTTCGATTATCATAAAGATCCTGAACAAATTTAACAGTGTTCCACAAATAAACTCTTTGCAACCATTTTTGGTTATAGTCCTCATATATACATACTTTCCGACCTTCAACTAAACCGATCTAAAGGCATTAAAGCAACACAGATTTTACTCAGATATGATTAGTATATAAATTTAGAATATATAAATGACCTCAAAAAAAGATGATTGCAATCGGGCTACTTTAGGATCTACTCCCCAATATACATAATATTAAGATTCGTTATGAACTTATGAACAAAAACACGACAATAGATTTGAGATATAATTATTTTCTATGTCAATAAATAACCTTAACCGGCATGGTTGGACCTCTTTTATGTATTGCAGCCTCCTGAACTCGAAAATCACAATAAACAACCAAGCTTTTTTATAATAAATCTTTCGTTTTGAAGTGGGTGTTATTTCTAAGAGTTATGGAACCAGAAAAAGCCAAGCTATACGGCAACCAAATGATAACAAAACAAAACACTCGAAAACTTATCTATATATATAAAATTCATTTTCTGTTTGTTTGTTTGTTTGTTTATATGTTTGTTTGTTTGTTTGACCGCTATACAAATTTTTATTTTTCAACGGATTTTCCTGTCGTATGTGAAATAATTAGCTGTTGATCAAAAGAGGCCACACATATACTATAAGCAGTTGCTTAAAGAAACCTTGCGACACAATATTAAACGTCGCATTAGTCTTTCATTTCTGAAACTTGAATTTGACGTCTCTGCTCAATGATGATCACTTATTTAGTGAAGTAATTCAATTTTTAAAAGTTCTGATTCCTTTAATTTGCGAACCATTCCATTATATTTGATGTTTATAAATAAACTGAAAAAAAAACTTAAAGCGGTTTCCCAGCTTATTTTTGAAGCATTTTTGCTGCAGCATCTTATAAAAAACTTCTAAGTTAAAAAATCAAAAAATTTTTAATTGAAATAAAAAATGAATTTACTGCCCATACAAATTTTTGGGGAGAAAGTTAATTTTATTCGGGAATTTGTTAATTGGGGACTAAGTACTCAGCGCCTGGTAAGCATAGTGAACCATTTTTCAAGTCAAAGGCCTTTTTATCCCGGGCAAGACCGGGTAAAAACAGCTTGTAGTTTTATATAAAAACAAATTCTTAGTAATTTCAAAGTAATTTTCCTTTTTTTCTTCCAAGATGTCTGCGAATTTTAGCAAAAACAAAAAAAAAACGATATTTATGCTTTAGCGAAGGAAAAGTGGACCGATCCTAAACATATTTGGTAAAGTCACTTATTTTTTGCAAAAACATGTACAAACCAAATTTGAGATAAATCAGTGTGATATTTTTGTTTTTTGATAGAATAAATTGAAGATCGGACTTTATATGGGGCTATAACTAGGAACTGTCCTACAGGGTTTATTTACCGACTATTGATTAATGGGTGTAATGAACACACATACACCAAATTTCATCGATTTAATTATATATTAGAATCTGGATCTTACAACAATTTTAGTCGGATTAAGAGAGGTTATTTGTATAGGCGCTTGGTCTGCACATTCACCAATTTTCAATAATTTAAATAGCTCTCATACGAGTTACATACATACTCGTATACCTATATATAAAATTTCATCAAAATATTTTGCAACCTGTAGTGTGATTACAAGGCCACACAAACAGATGGACGGATGGACGGACATCAGACATGAATTGACTCAGAAAATAGATCTGAGTCCATCGGTATACCGAAAGAAGTGTCTAGGTCAAATATATTTGGTAGTCGGTCTAGAACGACTATAGGATACCCTATCCCTTAGGTCCACGCAATTAGATATAGAAAATAAGCATAAACTAAATTTGAGTGGCATTTTTATTAATTTTTTCGCATTGGAATAAGAAAAAGCTCATATCGGATGCTATATCTATATGGGGACCAGGTCGAAAAATGGACCAATCCTGACCATATTTGGTAAGGTCACTTATTTTTTGCAAAAACATAAACAAACCAAAATTGAGTAAAATCTGTGCAATGGTTTTGTTTTTTGTTAGATTTAAGTGAAGATCGGGAATCAGCTTCACATGGGGGCTAAGTAAGAATTTCATATAGGGTTTAATTTTGGACTAAACCTAATTTTACCGAGATCTGTATGATAATATGGATATTATGACAAGGTCTGAACATGAACCGATTTTCACCAATTTCAATAGCGTTATCCTATGACATATGGACCTGAAGTTTGATTACAAGGTTTACATGGACACACAGACGGAGACATGGACAGAAAGTGATTCTGAGTCGATCGGTATAATTAAAGAATACTTAATAGTTATAATTAAGGAATACGAAGATTATATTTTTAAAAAGCCAATGTTACAAACTAAGAGATCCTATAATGTTTTGGCCTATAAAGTGAAGTTGTGTTTCTATTTCACACACTTACTTTTAATTATTCAAAAAAGCGAATAAATGCCGTAGTTACGGGGGCGATCTCAGATCAACCGGACCTGATAAAGAACACGCAAAAGTTTTGGGCAAAATTTTCTTTACTTCTCACATAATGTCCATTTAGCTCAATACACTTTTCCCAGCGATTTTCAAAAGCTGCGATAGCCTGTTTATAGTAACAACTGTATAGTTCCTTAAAATAGCCATCAGCCGCAGACTCCATCCCTTCATTGTCGGAAAATCTTTAACCACGGAGACATTTTTTGAAGTTTTGAAATCGAAAATAGTCCGAAGGAGCTAAATCTGGCGAATAATGTGTTTGCTGAAGCAACTCGAACTTTAATTCATGGATTTTGGCCATCGCAAAATATTGGATGTGGGAACTGGTGCATTGTCTTGATGAAACAACACTTTATTTTTCTCCAAATGCGGCCTTCTTTTCCTTAATTTCATCACTTAAGCACTACAATAAGTTAGTACAATACTTGTTGTTGATTATTTTCCCCTTTTGAAGATAATAAATAAAAATTATTCCACGCGCATCCAAAAAAAAAAATAACCTTGCCTGCTGATGAAACTGTCTTCACCTTCTTTGAACACGATTCTCCCATTTCAGTGCACTGTTTTGACTGTTCCTTTGTGTCTGATGTGAAGTGAAGAACCAATGTCTCATTAAAGGTTACGCATCGATGCAAAAACTCAGCTTTATTGGTGTGAAACATCTTCAGGACGCTGTTTTTTTTTATTGTGAGCAAGCGCGGCATCCATCTTGCGGACAACTTTCCCATCTACAAATTATCGGTCAATATGCGATGTATAGCAGTTTTTCAAATGCATATCATTTTAGCTAGTTTATGTCTCATTAAAGGTTACGCATCGATGCAAAAACTCAGCTTTATTGGTGTGAAACATCTTCAGGACGCTGTTTTTTTTTATTGTGAGCAAGCGCGGCATCCATCTTGCGGACAACTTTCCCATCTACAAATTATCGGTCAATATGCGATGTATAGCAGTTTTTCAAATGCATATCATTTTAGTTAGTTCACGTATCTTCAGCCGGTGTTCGTACCGCCTCTCAATTAGTTATAAACGTAGTTGTAACGTAATCTAGCTCGACGTTATTATTGGTTGGACTAAAAAAATTTAATTACATAACGGTGACCAATTTTTACCATGTTCACAAATTCACTGAGATCTTTTAAATTTTATGGCTCCAAAATAAATATTAAACTACGTGGCGCCTTGTAACTTAAAACATATACTTGCTACTTTTCACCATAGTAATTGTTTACAAACTTCTGCCGCCATATATACGTCAGGTGGGGTTGTTGTGGGACCTGAAATCATAGTAAAGCACCCCATCTATCATGTAGTTTTAGGCTTTTAACAAAATTCCTTTTGGACCATATTTATTTTGGGCCATTTGTTGTTTTGGGCCATAATTCGAAGTTGTGTTTCTAATTGACACACCTACTTCTAAGTGTTCAAAAATCTAGCAAGTGCCATATTTATGTGTTAACACTTAAATAAATTACAACAATTAGTATTCATTTTTAAAATCAGCATTATTTCTTTTCTTTTATTTGGCATTGCAATGACTAAACATTGGTCGATTTTTCGAAAATAGAAAATCGCAAATTTCTGAAAAAAAATACATATTCTTAATGTTTTTAAAAGACATCAAGTACTGCTTGAAAATGTATTAAATACAAAAAGCTAATTCCAGAGGGAAAGCAGTGTGAACAGGTTAACATAGAGTTTGCTAGTTTGAAGTGTTCTTTGTCATACGTTATGGCATTTTATTTTATTTCGTTAAAAATAGTTTTTGCTAGTAAGTATATACAATATTTCTTAAAACACAGTCAATTAACCAGTCATTATTTAAATATTGTTAAGAGGATAAAAAATTTTTCAGGTGTTTCGAATATTTGAAACTCAATTAATGCAATGCACGACTAACAACAACAAAGGGCTGAAAATATGAGTTTTGGTGTAAAATCTTTGAGTTTGAGACTTTTTAGTTCTGTTTATGTACATTACAATATTTAGTGGTGAAATTGAAGAAACGTGATTACAAAATATTTGTTTATAAGTGGATTTGTTTTATAAAGCAAATATTGTCTTAAAAAATTTAAAAAATTTTGGCAAAAAACTTTAAAAAATTCAATAACATGTAAGAAAACAAGTAAGAAAATTATAGTCGGTCTAGCCCGACTCTACGATACCCTATACCATGGTTTAGAGACCCTATCTCTTCGGTCCAACTAACTGGATATAGAAAATAAGCATAAACCAAATTTGAGTGGCATTTTTATTAATTTTTTTCGCTGCAGATATGAAAAAGTTCATATTGGATGCTATATTTATATGGGGACTTGGTCGAAAAATGGACCGATCCTTACCATATTTGGTAAAGTCACTTATACTGTGAAAAAATGTATACAAACCAAATTTGAGAAAAATCTGTGCAATATTTTTGTTTTTTGATAGATTTAAGTGAAGATCGGGAAGCAGCTCTATATGGGGCCTATGACTAAGAATTGTCTTATAGGGTTTATTTTTAGACTACTGATAAATGGATTAAAAAACATACACATACCCAATTTAAGCGAGATCTATATGATAATTTGGATATTATGAAAATTTAAGTCGATCTCATAGGGGTCATTTGTATGGGGACTATGCCTGAACATGAACCGATTTTCACCAGCTTCAATAGCGTTCATTCTATGACAGATAGAAGCTTATATACTAAATTTCATCAAAATATATTCATATTGGCGACCTGTAGTATGATTACAAGTTACATGGACACACAGACGGACGGAACACGCTGAATCAAGTCAGATACTGATTTTGAGTCGATGGGTATAATAAAAGGTGGGTCTAGGTCAAATATTTTTGGTAGTTACAAACATCAGCACAAACTCATTATACCCTGATCACATAGTGGAATAGGGTACAAAAATTTTCTCTAAAATGTATGGTCAAAAAAGTACGGAATATACGGCTATTAAAAAAAAAGCTATCCAGGGGAGATGTGTAAACATCTATTTACACATCAATTAAAATCAAACAGAAAGCGCCATCTATGTATTACTTGTAGCAAACAGCTGGGGTTGTTGAATTAGCTGAAATAATTTTTATATTAGTAATAGCGTTATAGTTATAGTTATGAATTATATGTTATACGTTTATCTTGTGAAATTTTTAGCGTTGTTATAGCAGAGGTTGTTGAATTAGCTGAAATAAATATATCATAATCTTTGAACCAATGCACTCATACATCACACCGTTTTGTCTTACTTCTTACTTCTTACGCTGTTTTTATGATTGGATTGTGAAATAGAGGATATAGATGTTTACTCATCAAAAAAAATTAATTTTATTAATATAACGCTAATATCAACTGATTTAATAGAAAATATTAATCCATGCCTCATTGACCAATTAGTATTAAAAACTGATTTGCAACGAAAAAATTCACATTGTTAATCATTTCAAGGACATGGAATTTAAAGAAGAAATATCGTTTGCAAGACTTAAAAGTTCAATTGAAAGCTAAAACCCTGGGAAACGTTAAATCTTTTCGGGAGTTGAAAAGAAATATCAATGTCACAAATATCTGGAGTCAGAAGAAAAAGAGAAAAACGGTACCAGCAACAACTGAGAGAGACAAGCAAAAATTATTAAATCTGCACTACGTCTCCTTTCTCAAAATTACTTTTCTGCAACCACTGAGTACAAATGTGTGATGAATGAAGAATTGTACTTCTCAGTGAATCTTCTGAACATGAAGCATCCCAAACATTGAAGTATATGTGTGAGACTAAATTTCCAGGAAAGGATTTATTGTCGTTGACGATTAATGAGCGTTGTGTTTATAAACCTATATTTTTCAAGGACGTATTAGCTGTAAATGCAATTTCATTATAAATGCAAACATTTATAATGAAAAGTGTATTCAAAAAGTATAATGACCCACTACTTCATCAAAAAGTGTCGACCCACTACGCCAAAGCTACCATGCAAAATTTAAATCGCAGAAAAATCGAATCTGTGCCGAAAGGTAACAACCCATAACGTCCCCCAACTTAGACCCATAAACAATTTTTGGGCAAACTTAAACAGCTGAGTGCATCGAAATATAAACTGAGCAAAAATGTACATTGTCTCATTGAAAAATTAAAATAAAATATAAAAAAGCAACCGAAATTGAGAGATCGATGGTTGAAGTACCCAAAAAAAATTCGGATGGCAAACCATTATGGGCTCAATATTTTTTTTGCAAATTTAATAGAATCTTGTATCAAATAAAGGAGTAACCGTTAATACCAAAATAGTTTATTTACATTTTTTTTTTTAATTTTTGGCTTTATTACGTATTTTCTTCCTACACCTAGAGTTTCTGTATGGAGTCCCAGTTACAAAAATTGACTTTTAGAGTTTTAAAGTTCTTCATGTTTCTTTGAATACAAAAAGCTAATTTGAATAGTAAAGCAGTATGAACAGACTAACGTAAATTTTATTACCTTGAAGAGTTCTTTGTCACACGTTATGGAATTTTATTTTATTTTTTTCAAAATAAAAAATAAAAATAGTTTTTGCTTAGTATATGCAAAATTTCTTTTAAAAAAATATGATAACAAATAAACAGTCATTATTAAAATATTCTCTAGAAAATAAATAATTTTTTCAGGTGTTTCGAATTTTTGAAATGCAAGTTGAGAAAGGCACAATAAACAAAAACAAATAAATAGCTGAGAAAGTTTGTTTTGCCATAAAATTTTTTAAGATCGAGACTTCATAAATCCCATTTTGTTTATTAACATAAGAAGGGGCACAATTTTAAAAACACCTTTTAATTATATACAAAATATTTGTTTTATAAACAAGATATTCTCTATAGATAAGAAATTTAAATAATTTTGGCAACAAATCTACTTGAAACAAAATTATAAGATAATAATGAAATTACAATAAAAAGCTGCAGTGTCTGGAGTCAACTGTCTACATTATTACTTGAAGTTTGAAGTTATGTCTGTCTTTCTCAACTACGGTCACGTAACCTCACTAAATACGATAATTATCGGACAATTTTTGTACCCATATCTTATATAATATTAATGGGCAAGACAATTTCTTGGTACCAATATAAAAATTTTAGTTACCAACCGATTTTGAGCAAACATACCCCATTTGAAAGATATTTCTTTTTAGCTGTCCACCATATTTATCTACAGCTTTGCATGTATACCGTCTGAAACATTTTTTTTTTTTTGGGTAAAATGCTTTTAAAGTTGCTATTAACACATACATAAACAAGTTAGAGAATTATAGTCGGTCTAGACCGACTATATAATACCCTATACCATGCGTTTAGAGACCCTATCTCTTAGGCCCAACTAATTGGATATAGAAATTAAGCATAAACAAAATTTGAGTTGCACTGTAATTAATTTTTTTTTCTTTGAACATGAAAAAGTTCATATCGGATGCTATCTTTACATGGGGAATAGGTCGAAAGATGGACCGATCCAGACCATATTTGGTAAGGTCACTTAGTTTTTGCAAAATCACATACAAACCAAATTTGAGAAAAATCTGTGCAATATTTTTGTTTTTTGATAGATTTAAGTGAAGATCGGGAAGCAGCTTTATATGGGGGCTATGACTAAGAATTGTCCATAGGTTTTATTTTTGGACTACTGATAAATGGATGTAATAAACATATACAAACCCAATTTGACTGATATCTATATGATAATTTGGATCATATGGCAATTTAAGCCGTTTTCATAGGTGTCATTTGTATGGGGACTAGGTCTGAACATGCACCGATTTTCGCCAATTTCAATAGCGTTCATGCTATAGATGATAGAAGCTTACATACTAAATTTCATCAAAATATTTTCACATTTGCGACCTGTAATTAGATTACAAGGTTTACATGGACAACAGGCGAACAGACGGATGGACGGACATCGCTAAATCGACTCAGAAAGTGATTCTGAGTCGATCATTATAATAAAAAGTGGATCTAGGTCGAATATTTTTGGTAGTTACAAACATCAGCACAAAGTCATTATACCCTGACCACATAGTGGTAAAGGGTATAAACACATATTTAAGCTTATAATGACAAATGTTTTCATTGGGTCTAATTTTAAATCATAACTGGAAAGGAGAAATCTGATATTAGACATTTGGCCATGGTTTACATGGACAACAGGCGAACAGACGGATGGACGGACATCGCTAAATCGACTCAGAAAGTGATTCTGAGTCGATCATTATAACAAAAGGTGGATCTAGGTCGAATATTTTTGGTAGTTACAAACATCAGCACAAAGTCATTATACCCTGACCACATAGTGGTATAAGGGTATAAACACATATTTAAGCTTATAATGCCAAATGTTTTCATTGGGTCTAATTTTAAATCATAGCTGGAAAGGAGAAATCTGATATTAGACATTTGGCCAATGTATTTCTTAAATTAATTTTAAGCACTTTCTAAAAAATCTAAATTAGTTGTTTCTGAGGATTTATAATGTCTCAAACTATAGTCTGTTTTTAACTTTTTATACCAATTTTGCGAGAGAAAAAACCTTCAATTACCAACTGATTTTGATAAAAAAATATACCAATTGAAAGGTATTTCTTTGCAGGTGTTCACCATATTTACAGATATGCACCATCTAGTACATATTTATTTTTGAGTAAAATTCATTTAAAGTTGCTACTAACACATATTTGATCTTCAAATAAAAAACCATGTGTGTGTTTATTAAATTTTTCTTGAATTGTGAATTGGCTAAAATTGATTAGCATACCTTTAGGCTCTTATTTATTAACCAACCCAGTTATAAATCTTCTTTGTGTTCAACAAATATTATAATTGAATGAAAAAAAAATAAATTTTTCTAGAATTTGCACTCGAATTTCGAGGGCTGGTTCTGCTAGTAATAATTATAGGTGATATCACAATCACTCACAAATTTGGGTGACAAATGTATTAATTAAATGTGTTATTTTAGAAAATTTCAGTAATTGTATATTTTACCACTAACGCACTAGGATATTACTAAGGTCAATTCATATGGGTTATTCATAAGTCTATTTAATATTTTTAATCATAGTTGAACATTGTATCATATTGACCCTGAGATATGAACCTGCAGCTGTTCCAAATATAAATTTAATATTTTCTTTAAATAATTACTCAATCCTTTTATTCTTAAATCTTCATGGTGAAGATTTGGGTTCTGAAAAGAAATTATATATTATCCCGATGAAGATGTCACCAATTTTGACTAAAAGTATTTAGTTAACATATCATTCCTGAATCCTTTTTGGACTAGTTCAAGTAGGTAACTAGTTGTTTTTTCATTTTCATTTCATTAATTTACATATACACTCCGGTTCAATTATTTAAAGGCACTAAAAATTCCATATTCAGCAGCCTGTATCTTTTGCAATTTTTAACCGATTGCAGAATTTTAAAATGAAAATGGAAGCTAGGCATCTTGAGATATTCATGACAATAATGGTTTCTGAACTAAATTAACAACAATTTATAAAAAAAAGTCCAAAAATGTGCTATTGTTTTTGGTTCACTTGAATAAAGGCACTTTATTATTTTTTTTATTATTTTTAAAGTAAGCGATAATTTTTTGTAGGGAGCATTTGTTTATTACAATTTATTCCATCTTAATCATTTTACGAGTCAAAATGGCTAAACAAAAATTTTAAATCTATCGTAAAACTCAAATCGATGTTTACCGTTCTGAAGGATATTCTAACCGCTAAAAAAATTGGACGAAGCCCAACAGTTGTCGCTAATTACATCAAAGACCCCGAGGGGTATTGAAAAAATTTTAAAGGAAGGAAGGTTTTCATTGTCTTTATCTACGTATGAGAAAAGAAAAATCATTAGAATTGCTTCTAATTCTGCCTTATCCTTGTCAAAAATAAGAGCTCAAGCTGGAGTGCAAGCGAGCAAGTCATCAGTACGCAGAGTAATTAAGAGCTGTGAGTATCTTAAATACCTGAAATTACAAAAAAGCCGTAACTTAATGCTCCTCGTAAGGAAAAGCGGCTTCAATTCGCAAGAGACTACATGATATGCAGCAAAGAGATCATGTAAATGACGGAGAACCCTTGTATTTACGGATGAGAAGAAGTTTAAATTGGGTGGGCTGATGGCTACAACTATTATTTCCATGGTCTGCGCAAAGAAAATCGATTTTTGAACCGACATCACAGCCGAAAGGGCGGCGTTATGGTGTGGGGTGCTATTACGTACTATGGTATATACTATAAAACGTTATTGGAATCAGCTTTTCCGAAGTTCAGTAAACTATTTGGTCCCATATCTTGGATATTGCAACAGGATAATGCCCCTATACACAACGCCAGAGTAGTAAAGGAGTTCATTGCAAGCCAAAATGTTAATATTCTTAACTGGCCACCCTATTAGCCAAATCAAAACATTATCGAAAATGTCTGGGGTTGGTTATCTCGTAAGGTCTATTAAGGAGGTAGACAATTTGATAACAAGCAGTCACTAATTTAGGCCATTAATGATGCTTGGAATCAAATTTCGTTGGATTACATTAATTCTCTTTATCTGCCAATGAAAACCCGTGTATTTGAAAACAAAGGGGGTTGTACCCATTACTAATAGTTCTTAAATAAAGTAAAATATATTAAAACAAGTAAGAAAATTATAGTCGGTCTATACCATGCGTTGAGAGACCCTCTCAGGCCCAACTAAGTGGATATAGAAAAAAAGCATAAATCAAATTTGCTTGGGATTCATATTCATATTGGATGCTATATCTATATGGGGAATAGGCCCAAAAATGGACCGATCCTGACCATGTTTGGTAAAGTCTCTTGTATTTTGCAAAAACACGAAAAACTGCTGTTTGTAACTACCAAAAATATTTGACTTAGACCCATCTTTAATTATACCGATCGAATCAGAATCACTATCTGATTCTATTTAACGATGTCCGTCCGTCCGTCTGTGTGTCCATGTAAAGCTTGTAATCAAACTGGAGGTCGCAAATATGAATATATTTCAATGAAATTTGGTTCTATCGGCCATAGTATCAACGCTATTGAAATTGGTGAGAATCGGTCCATGTTCAGACCTAGCCCCCATACAAATGACCCCTATGAAATCAACATAAATTGCCATAAGGTCCAAATTATCATATAAATCTTCGTCAAATTGGGTTTGTATGTATTTATTACATCCATTAATCAGTAGTCCAAAAATGATCCCTATTGGAGAACCATTAGTCATAGGCCCCATATAGAGCTGCTTCCCGATCTTCACTTAAATCTATCAAAAACAAAAATATTGCACTGATTCTTCTCAAATTTTCTTTGTATATATTTTTGCAAAATACAAGAGACTTTACCATACATGGTCAGGAACGGTCCATTTTTGGGGCCTAGTCCCCATATAGATATAGCATCCGATATGAACTTTTTCATATCTGCAGTCAAAAAAATTAATAAAAATCCCAAGCAAATTTGATTTATGCTTTTTTTCTATATCCACTTAGTTGGGCCTGAGGTTCCAATTTTAAAATTTTAATTTTTATAATTTTTATTTATACCATTTCAAAGAAAAGGGTTCAAATGGCATGAAAATATGACAATAGTTTGTTATATGTATTTTTTGAATATTTTTATAGCCCCTATTCTTCCAGTAAGAAAAGAAAAGTGTGATTAAGTAAATTTGAAACTTAAAGCAGTGTCATGTCTGTCACATTACAAAATACTTCTTTTTACTATAATTTATTTTAGAATTCATGTTTATACCCTATAGCACTATGTGGTCAGGGTATAATGACTTTGTGCTGATGTTTGTAACTACCAAAAATATTTGACCTAGATCCATAATTTTTTATACCGATCGACTCAGAATTACTATCTGAGAATTACTTTCTGAGTCGATTTAGCGATGTCGGCTCGTCCGTCTGTGTGTCCATGTAAACTACAGGTCGCAAATTAAATATATAAGCTTTCATTGGATGAACGCTATTGAAATTGGTGAAAATCGGTTCATGTTCAGACCTAGTCCCCATACAAATGACCCCTATGAGATCGACTTATATTGCAATATCCAAATTTTCACATAGATCTCGGTTAAATTGGGTTTGTGTGTGGTTATTACATCTATTTATCAGTAGTCCAAAAATAAACCCTATAGGACAATTCTTAGTCATAGCCCCCATATGAAGCTGATTCCCGATCTTGAATTAAATCTATCAAAAAACAAAAATATTGCACAGATTTTTCTCAAATTTGGATATGTGTTTGCAAAAAAAAGTGACTATACCAAATATGGTCAGCATTGGTCCATTTTTCGACATAGTCCACATATAAATATAGCATTCGATATGAACTTTTTCATATCTGAAAGCAAAAAAATTAATAACAATGGCACTCTAATTTGGTTTATAATTATTTTCTTTATCCAATTAGTTGGACTTAAGAGATGGGGTTGAGACCGACTATAATTTTTTACTTGTTTTTATATGTTTCGTTAATAAACTAGCTCTTATATTAACTAAATCCAGCTGTTTGTTATATGTTATACAAATAACTTCAGAGCTTTTCTGTATTTCACAAACATCCTCTAAAGTGATGTCTGTGTGTTGTCCTGTCTGTCACGACTGCTTTTTGCCCCCAATTATTAATAATAATAATACTTTTTCACTTTTCCTAATGGTAAATATGTTGGTCAGGTCCGTCTGCATAATTTTGATTATTTTTAAGAACAATGAAAAACTTTTACTGTATAATATTGGAATCGAAAGATCTCTGGATGTCATGCCTGTCACTGTTAAAAAGCCTTTGTTAGGCCAAAACTGATTACAGAGTTAATATTAACACAGTAGAAATTTTTCAAATACTTAATATGTAACTTAATACGATATAACATAAATAATTGATTTATTAACTTAATATTATTTTTAAATTGCTTCCCTTAAACACGAATATGGGTAAAAATATCTACTTATATAATTGTTTATATAAGATCTATAATCCAACTTTGCAAAGCATTGGACAGATAAAGAAAAATTTCGATTACTATATGGTATTATGCTATTCCATAAACGAATAAATCGTTTCATAAAATATCTTTGCATTATGGTTGTATTGAATTGGGGACAAACGAGAGCACAATCCTGATGAGCTTGAGAAAGTGAATCTCGATGCTAGCTAGCTAATTGCGTAAGCAACCTTACACTAACAAACTCATCAAAACTACATCCTGAAAAATCAAAAACACTGTATGTCTTTTCAATATTAGTAGCGCTTGTACCAGAAAGTATTTCCAATCCATTCAATATGATCGGCATAAGAAGAGCGTGAAAGTAACTACAAAATTAATGTGGTGAAGAACTGTAAGTTGGTTATCAACATATGTATATACATAAAACTTTAAAATACGAAACAGAATCAATGATTACATGATTTACTAAAATAGTGGATTTTACTTGACCACAAAAACCAAAACGCACAGCTTTTGATTTGGAAACATTTAATAAAATACAATTGCTAGCACACCAACGGTCTATTTATTGCATTTCATTGTTTACTAGCAGAGCCCAGACCTGGAAATTCGAGTGCAAATTTTTGGAAAATTTATTTTTTCATTCAATTATAAATTTTTGTTATACACACAGAAGATATATAACTGGGTTTGTTAATAAATAATTTTATAAGAGCCTAGAGGTATGCTAATTAATTTTAGCCAACATTCAACACAAATTTAATAAACACACACACAGCATTGTATAGTTTTTGCATTTAAAGCTTAAATATGTGTATTATGTATGTGTGAGTAGCAACTTAAAATGCATTTTACTCCAAAAAACGGTTCAAATCTGTAAATATGATGGACAGCTAAAAAGAAATACCTTTAGGGTATTTTTTGTCAAAACCTTTTTAATAACCGCATTTTAAGAAAACAGTACCTTTTCTCAAAAAAGTACCTGGCTAAAAAAGGACCTCTTCTCAAAAAAGTACCTTTTCTTAAAAATTAAAAGTTAATAATTGTCTCTTTTAAAAATTGCCCTTTCGGCAAAAAGTGCCTTTATTAGAAAAGTACCTTTTCTTAAAATAGTACCTCTTCTCAAAAAAAATACATTTTCTCAAAAAAGTAAAAGTAAATAAGTTTCTTTTTTTTTTAAATTTCATTTTCGGAAAAGGTTCCCTTTGTTAAAAAGTGGCTTTTCGGAAAACAGTACCTTTTCTTAAAAAGTATCTTTTCTTAAAAAAGTAAATTTTCTTGAAAAGATTTCTTAAAAAGGTACCTCTTCTAAAAAGAATACATTTTCTTAAAAAGTATATTTTCTCAGAAAGTACCTTCCCTCAAAAAGTACATTAAAAAAAAGTAAAAGTAAGTAAGTGCTTTTTTTAATTTTCTTTTTTTAAAAATTAACTTTTCTTAAAAAAGTAACTTTTCGCAAAAAGTACCTTTTCTTAAAAAAGTAAAAATATATTACATTTAAAACAAAAGTAATTTAAAACAAGTAAGAAAATTTTAGTCGGTCTAGACCGACTATACGATACCCTATACCATGCGTTTAGAAACAATATCTCTTAGGCCCAACTAACTGGACATAGAAAATAAGCAAAAACCAAATTTGAGTGGGATTTTTATTAATTTTTTTGGCTGCAGATATGAAAAAGTTCATATCGGATGCTATATCTATATGGGGACTAGGTCCAAAAATGGACCGATCCTGATCATGTTTGGTAAAGTCTCTTGTATTTTGCAAAAATATATACAAACAAAATTTGAGAAGAATCAGTGCAATATTTTTGTTTTTTAATTGATTTAAGTGAAAATCGGGAAGCAGCTCTATATGGGGCCACAGGTATAATTTTTGGACTACTCATTAATAGATGTAATGAACGCATATAAACCCAATTTGAGTAAGATCTATATGACAATTTGGATCTTATGACAATTTATGTCGATTTCATAGGGGTAATTTGTATGGGGGCTAGGTCTGAACAGGGACCGATTCCCACCAATTTCAATGGCGTTCATCCCATGGCCGATAGAAGCTTATATACCAAATTTCATCAAAATATATTCATATTTGCGACCTGCAGTTTGATTACAAGGTTTACATGGACACACAGACGGACGGACGGATGGACGGACGGACGGACATTGTTAAATCAACTCAGAAAGTGATTCTGATTCGATCGGTATAATTAAAGATGGGTCTAGGTCAAATATTTTTGGTTGTTACAAACAGCAGCACAAAGTCATTATACCCAAACCACATAGTGGTATAGGGTATAAAAATACCTTTTTTCAAACAAGTATCTTTTCTTGAGAAAGTAAGTTTTCTTTAAAAAATCCCTTTTGTTAAAAAAGGAGTGTATATAACTCTCTTTTTAGTTTCTTTTCAGAAAAACTGCCTTTTTTGGGAAAGAGTGCCTTTTATTAAAAAGTACCTTTTATTAAAAAGTACCTTTCAATAAAAAGTACCTTTTCTTGAAAAAGTACATTTTCTTAAAAAAGAAAAATATATAAGAGTTTTTTTTAAATTGTTTTTTCGAAAAAGGGCCTTTATGTCTAAAAGTACCTTTTTTGAAAAAAAATATATCTTTTTTTAAATTACTTTTTTTTTTTGGAAAAAAGTGACTTTTTGGAAAAGAGTGCCTCCTATTAAAAAAGGTCTTTTCTAGTTTTTTTTTTTAAAGTATTCTTTTATTGAAAAAGGACATTTTGTTAAAAAGTACTTTTTTTAAAAACGTACCTTTTCAGAAAAAGTTAAGAATAGGCACTTTTTATGAAAAGGTACCTTTAAATATAAAGGCCCTTTTTCAAAAAACAATTTAAAAATATATTTATATACTTTTCATTTTTAAGAAAATGTACTTTTTCAAGAAAAGGTACATTTTCCTAACAAAGTAAATTTTCTGTAAAAAGCACCTTTTCTTAAAAAGAACATTTGCTTAAAAAAGTATATTTTCTTAAAATTTTTCTAAAAAAGGGCATTTTCTTAAAAAGGTAAATTTTCTTAAAAAAGTACCTTATCTTATAAAAATACCTTTTCTTAAAAAATTACCTTTTTGTAAAAAGTTCGATTTCTTCAAAAAGTATCTTTTCTTAAAAAAGTAAAAGCGTCTGTTTCAATTGTCTTTTCGGGAAAAGTGCCTTATTTAAAAGTACCTTTTTGGAAAGCAGTAGCCTTGTGGAGATATGTAACTGTTTGCAAAAAGATATCTTTTTGGAAAAAGTACCATATTGAAAAATGTCTTTTTTAATGAAATATCATTTTTGGAAAAAGTACCATTTCTTAAAAAAAAACTTGTTTAATAAAGTACTTTTTCTTAAAAGAGCATCTTTCCTTAAAAAAGGAAAGTAAAAAATGGTATTTTTTTACATTTTTTTATATATACTAGCAGATTTCAGCGCCCGAAATTCGAGTGCAAATTCTAGAAAATTTTATTTTTTCATTTACTAAAGACCCTAAAGGTATGCTTCACAATTCAACTCATTTTTAATGAGGAAAACAAACTCAACACATAAACAAATTTAATAAACACACACACAGCACTGTATAATTTTACGTATGTGTTAATAGCAACTTTAAACGATCATAACTCCAAAAAAATATTCCAGACGATGATATCAGTAAATCTGGGTAACAGCTAAAAAGAAATACCTTTCAAATGATATTTTTTTTGTCAAAATCCGGGTAAAACTGTGAAACTTACATCGGTCACAAGAAATCGCCTTACCTATTAATATTATAGATACCTTTTTGGAAAAAATTACCTTTTATTAAAAAAGTATATTTTTTTAAAAAAAGTACTATTTCTTATAAAGTACCTTATCATAAAAACACTTTTTCTTAAAAGACTAAATGTAAACAAGTATCTTTTTTAAAAAATTATCTTTTTGGGTAAAAGTGCCTTTTCTAAAAGTACTATTTTGGAAAAAGTACCCTTTTGAAAAAGTACCTTTTTGACAAAAGTACCTTATCATGTCTAAAAAAGTACATTTTCTTAAAAAAGTACCTTTTGTTAAAAAGTAAATTTTCTTAAAAAAGTAAATTTTCTTATAAATGTAAAATTAAAATAGTGCGTTTTATTAAAAAGTTACTTTTCTTAAAAAGTAGCTCTTCTTGAAAAGGTACCTTCTCTTAAAAAAATATGATACCTTTTCTTGAAAAAGTACATTTTCTTAATGAAGTATTTTTGATGGATAATAAGTTATAATCAGAGGTGTAAAAATTTCTAACTTCTGAAACATGGTGTACAAAAGGCGGACGAAAAAGAAAACGTTATAGTTTTTTGAGCCATATAATCATATAATCAATGAAATAATTGCAAATATCGCACTATAAAAGTGGCCGATTTTTGTCTGTACCCAAGCGAGTACAATGGGATAGATATTAATGCTTATCAAATGACACCTTAGAAGATGTGGCTGATTTTTAATAGTATTCACTAATATAGAAATTTCCTCATATTCTTTTGAAACTTTTTCCATTTCATTTTCTAACTTTAGTCACAAAGTATGTAATGCCTTAGTACTCATAAAATGATTAATTGAAACTACTTTATCTTACACGCACTATCATACAGGGAAATGATTTTAAAAATCTTATCAGAGATTTTATCATTTTAATGAAAGAATATGAATCATTTTGATTATCTATATATATAAAAATAAGTTGCATTGTGTTAGTAATTGGTGTTCTCGGGAATGCGTGAACCGATTTCGTTTCTGCAAAGTTCATATGAAAAGTGACATCAATATCAAGGTTTTTATGTATAAACGGTCTCTGAATGTGTATTGGTTAATGAGTTATATCCATTTTAGTGAACACTGCATTCATTTCGTAACATGTAGTTTGAAAATATTTCAGTTAATATTTCGAACAACTGAAATACGTTTTTAAATTCACTACAATTCGATTTTAGTCAAACCATTAATTTAATACTAATAATTAATAATTAATTTATATACTTAGCTATTGTAAATCACATGGGATCTATGAAATAAATTACATACAAAACACATCGCTAAAAACTTAAATATTTAAATACATTACGCACAGCAATGAACTTTCTTATATGTTAACTTAACGGATATTTCAAACATTAAATCAAACAGCTAATATATAAATACATGTAATGCTGTAACGGACTTTTTCTCCAAGGTCGCTAGCTTTTGAGTGCATGCTATGACTGACATTTCATGATCAGCTGATCTATTTATATTCTTAATAATTGCATTATTCAACGAACATACGTGTCTCAATTTTTGAATTTCGCAAATAAATAAAATTTCAATTACTTCATATTTAATTGGGGTAGCCACATTTTTTAATACAAAATGGTACGTCCGCGCAGTAATTTGGGGCGTCAATCACGTAATGCTAGAAATGTTGCGGCATTTAGAGCATCTCAAAGTGACGAACATCGTGCAAATAATACTTTGGCTGCTCCAAATGCCATGGCACGTGGTAGGGCTCTGCAAAATCCAGCTCCATGTCCGTATGTGCGACGTACTTTGGAGCGTGCTGCATTTAATTATGATGTAAACTTTGATTACGTTTCTCATAGCATGGTTTCAATTGGACCAATGACTACTGTTTGCAGTCATTGCAAGGCATTTAAGTTTAAACATGAGGTATCTGGATAGTGTTGTTCAAACGGACAAGTTAAATTACCAGAATTGAATCCACCACCGGAGCCCTTGCATAATTTGATAACTGGTGGCACACAAATTTCAAAGCATTTTCTGGCAAACATACAAGCGTATAACTCCGGATTTCAAATGACTTCATTCGGAGCGACAAATATTATTCGGGACAATTTTATGCCAACGTTCAAGGTATTTTTGTTTGTTTTAATGTTTATTTAGATGATTGTGAAACGTACTATTTTGAGAATTTCAATCTTCAATAGATTCAAGGCCAAGTTTACTATCGACTTGGGAAAGAATTACCTGTTGATCAAAATAGACCACACATATACTAACGGGTGATTTTTTAAGAGCTTGATAACTTTTTTTTAAAAAAAAACGCATAAAATTTGCAAAATCTCATCGGTTCTTTATTTGAAACGTTAGATTGGTCCATGACATTTACTTTTTGAAGATAATTTCATTTAAATGTTGACCGCGGCTGCGTCTTAGGTGGTCCATTCGGAAAGTCCAATTTTGGGCAACTTTTTCGAGCATTTCGGCCGGAATAGCCCGAATTTCTTCGGAAATGTTGTCTTCCAAAGCTGGAATAGTTGCTGGCTTATTTCTGTAGACTTTAGACTTGACGTAGCCCCACAAAAAATAGTCTAAAGGCGTCAAATCGCATGATCTTGGTGGCCAACTTACCGGTCCATTTCTTGAGATGAATTGTTCTCCGAAGTTTTCCCTCAAAATGGCCATAGAATCGCGAGCTGTGTGGCATGTAGCGCCATCTTGTTGAAACCACATGTCAACCAAGTTCAGTTCTTCCATTTTTGGCAACAAAAAGTTTGTTAGCATCGAACGATAGCGATCGCCATTCACCGTAACGTTGCGTCCAACAGCATCTTTGAAAAAATACGGTCCAATGATTCCACCAGCGTACAAACCACACCAAACAGTGCATTTTTCGGGATGCATGGGCAGTTCTTGAACGGCTTCTGGTTGCTCTTCACTCCAAATACGGCAATTTTGCTTATTTACGAAGCCATTCAACCAGAAATGAGCCTCATCGCTGAACAAAATTTGTCGATAAAAAAGCGGATTTTCTGCCAACTTTTCTAGGGCCCATTCACTGAAAATTAGACGTTGTGGCAGATCGTTCGGCTTCAGTTCTTGCACGAGCTGTATTTTATACGGTTTTACACCAAGATCTTTGCGTAAAATCTTCCATGTGGTCGAATAACACAAACCCAATTGCTGCGAACGGCGACGAATCGACATTTCACGGTCTTCAGTAACACTCTCAGAAACAGACGCAATATTCTCTTCTGTACGCACTGTACGCATTCGTGTGGTTGGTTTAATGTCCAATAAAGTAAACTGAGTGCGAAACTTGGTCACAATCGCATTAATTGTTTGCTCACTTGGTCGATTATGTAGACCATAAATCGGACGTAAAGCGCGAAACACATTTCGAACCGAACACTGATTTTGGTAATAAAATTCAATGATTTGCAAGCGTTGCTCGTTAGTAAGTCTATTCATGATGAAATGTCAAAGCATACTGAGCATCTTTCTCTTTGACACCATGTCTGAAATCCCACGTGATCTGTCAAATACTAATGCATGAAAATCCTAACCTCAAAAAAATCACCCGTTATAAGCAGTTGCTTAAAGAAACCTTGCGGCAAAATTTTAAGCGTCGCATTAGTTTTTCATTGTTGAAACTTCTATGAATTTGACTTTTCTGCTCAATGATGATCACTTATTGAATGAAGTAATTCAATTTTTAAAAGTTCTGATTCGTTTAATTTGCAAACCATTCCGTTATATTTGATGTTTATAAATAAACTTAAAAAAGAAACTTAAAGCGGTTTCGCAAAAAATCAAGAAATTTTTAATTGAAATAAAAAATGAATTACTGCCCATACAAATTTTTGGTGAGTTCATTTTCTTGGGGAATTTGTTCATTGGGGACTAAGTACTCAGCGCCTGGTAAGCATAGTGAACCATTTTTCAAGTCAAATACCTTTTTATCCCGGGCAAGACAGGGTAAAAACTGCTAGTAGAAAATAAATATTATTTCTACGAAATAATTCTACGCTAGTTTTATCTTATTGCACATCTCAATTATTAGATAAAAACAACTTATAAGCTGGCAAAATTTACTAAAATTATATCACCTTTGAATCATCATCCAAATATTTTTTTTCTATTTTTTAGATTTTATCAAAATGCAACCACTTTCTGCTGAAATACACAATATACAAATGCAACAGAATATAATTTTGCTGCTACTCATACTACTGCTACTAATAACAAGTCTTCATTATGCCTGGAAATGTATAAAATGGTTGAAAAACAAACGCTGCATTCTGCATTTGATGAAAAAACTCAAATCGAAAAAGGAAACTTCCAAGCAGGCGACTCAGAGCAATGGCAAAGATATGGGTGGCACAACAATACAAAATATGTGTGCGATCAATGACATCGAAAGAGCACCATCACAAATTTACAGTTTAACAGGTAAAAAAAAGGCTCAACGAAAATGTAACAAGACAAAGAAGCTGCGACACTCTTTAGGGTGCAGATTAATTTATGACTTTTTCTCAGATAGCAACACATTTAAGTGATCGTTTCTTTGTGTTAATCTTCTTTGTATTCATCCTTTATTGCAGGGGCTGAAGGTTCTGTAATGACAATGACAACACCAATTAGCTCACGCTATCCAGCCGAAAATACAACACCATCACCACAACCCACTGAGTATTCGTATGATAATCAAGCCTTGGCTGTGACGCCAGTCTCCGAAAAACCTAGCGGTGCTGTAGTCTTTGGAAAATAACTATAAACTAATGGTGAACTTTCCCATTCATTCAATTATTCACGCTTATTTATTAATTTTATGCTTTATATGTGAAAAAAAAATTATTTATAAAATGGTTTTTGTCTGCGGCATAAATACTTAATTTATAATTTTTAAGTAAATTTGAAATAAGTTGATTTTTGTCTTCCTTTCCAAGAGAAAACAATTCTTATGTTAAGTTTTAATATTATTTTGGATTTCATTTTAAGGAGAGATTATTGTTTTACCTTACCTCGCCACACTTGAGCACAGGGGGTATTGACCACTGCAATATCCGAATCACAGAAATATCCGACAGTCTGTGTAGAACAAATTTGTTACCTATTATATGTTTTATCAAGTTCCCAGGAGAAATGTAACATTTTTATAGTCACTAAATTCGACTTAAGGTTGCATCCATTTATTTTTGAATGGATTTTTATTTTGTCCTTTCTTCATAAGTGAAATAAGAGTGAAGTAGGATAATAAGACTGGTTGTTGTGGTCTGTTGTTTTAAGAACACTTAAAGAACCAAACACAAGGAATAACATTTTCATACCTTCCAAAAGAAGAACTTCTTTGGAATACTACATTAATTTGAAATCATTCTTGATCCCAATTAATATTAGGAATTACAAAATTCGTACAGAAAATAAAAAAGCTATAAAAAAAATATCGGGAGAAGGATATGGATATAAAAAAAGTGAAGAATTGATGCTTAATAAAACTGTATATTGGGAATAAAACATATAATTTATTTCTAAAGTTGATAACACTACGATGAAGAACTTATAACCGGAGACAGTAACAGTTATACCATCTAAAATAACTTTTAGTTTTTGATTTTTATTTTTTCGAACAGAAAATAACGTTGTTTCTGCTATTAATTTTTGCAAAGCAGAAATAAAAATTATATTTTGATTTTTATTTTCTGTATGTATAGTTGACCTTTGAGTTGTTAATTAATTTGATTTGTTCAGCTTGAGGTCATAAAATTTTTAATAAAATAAACAAAAAGTTTTTTTAATGTTTTAATTTTATTAATATTTTTTCTTTATATGTATTATTTGACCCAATATTTCGACCGAATTTTCCGATCATCATCAGGGGATCTGTAGTTAAATAAACAAAATAATAAATGACAAAACATTTTTTTATATAATTACAAAAATATTATTTTAAACACTAAAAACAACTGATGTATAAAATAAAAACAAATTTACATACATAAACAAAAAAAATAGTGTTCCGCGAAAAAAAAAACCAAATAATTTTCCTTGGTACACTTCCAAGCTATTGTCACCTACTGTTTTGATTTGATAAATATTTGTCTATTGTGTGTCTGTAAATTTTATTTTTCATATAGAAATAAATGTCAATTTTTGATATTTATATTTTCGGGCAGATTAAGAGTTATTTTTTATTTTTTCGAGCAGAAATAAAAGTTAATTTAATTTTTTTTTTTCGAGAAGAATTAAAAATTATTTTTTGATTTTTATTTTTTCGAAAGAAATGAAAGACATTTTTCAGTAACAGTTATACCATTTATCAGAAAAGTCAAAAAATAATAGGTGAGTGTGTTAAAGCGCTGACCAAAAAAGTGCAAGTACGAGTGTATGTGAAGGTTCATGATTCAAAACCTCACGGCCGCCCTGAGTAAAAAAAATTTTCATATAGAAACAATCTATTCAATTAAAACATAACAATTATCACAATGTTCAATAAATCGCTGATGAAGGCTGAAATGCCAGAAACCGGTCCGATTAAGAATACAGTGCAGTTATGAATTTTTGAAATATATGCTTTCTTCTTCTTTACCACGCACCATTTAAACAAAATCATAACTTGCAGTAATTGCAATATGTCTGAAAAATGACTAAATCTAACAAAAAATAACTTTTAGTTTTTGATTTTTATTTTTTCGAACAGAAAATAACAGTTGTTTCTGATATTAATTTTTGCAAAGCAGAAATAAATCTTATATTTTGATTTTTCGAATAGAAATAAATGTAAATTTTTGATATTTATATTTTCGGGAAGAAATAAAAAAAATATTTTTTAATTTTTATTTTTTCGAGCAGATATGAAAGAAATTTTTCTTCGAACAGAAATAAGAGTTACTTTTTTTGATTTTTATTTTATTTTTAAAATTTTTATTTTTTCGAGCAGAAATTAGAGTTACTTTTATTTTATCGAACAGATAGTAACCGTTTTTTGTTTTTTAGTTTTAGTTTTTCGAGCCGAAAACACAAGTTTTTACTCTCTTTCATTTAATTCGTACTGTTTATTTGTCTGCTTGTCTGCCGAAAAAACTTTGGAACTGGATCATTTTGTAATCCTTTTCCCATGATCCAATCGGACGACGATAAAAATGATCTAACGAATTTTCTTTTTTAAAAATGTTACTATAGTATAATTTTTGATTTTTGGAAATTTTAACAGTTTTTTTTTTTTAAATTGGCAACCATGTTTCATTTTCAGTCAATCAATTATATAATTACATGATGGTAAACTTAATTTACAAAGATTTATTTTTATCTTTTTTTTTCGAGCAAAAACAAAAGTATTTTTTTATTTTTATATTTTCGAGTAGAAAATAATAGTTATTTTGGATTTTTATTTGCTCGAGCAGAAATAGAAGCTATTTTTTTATTTTTATTCTTCGAGCAGAATATATCAAATTATTTTTAATTTATTTTATTTCTATTTTTTCGGTCAGAAATAAAAGTTATTTTTTGTTTATTATTTTGATTTTTGTCAAATAATTTTTTATTTTTATTTTTTCGAGCAGAACCATTAATAAAAAAATTCTTTTTAATAAATTCTACTGAATACCGGTAAAAAATCAGATAAAATTTGTTTATTTATATATTAAGCACCTTAAACCAGATCTTATAATCGGTATAGCTAGCTATTTTTCTCACAACTCCCACATTTCTTTTTGCACTGGCTGATTTTAATTAAATAAAAATAAAATAATCTAACCCATAAAAACAAAGTTTTTATTAAAACTCTTTCTTTCGTTATGCATATGAGTTTTGAATCTCTCCGTGACTGTGCGTGGCTTTGCGTGACTATCTTAAAATTAATCTTTAGCCGCAACAAGTCTATGGACAAAGTTTCATGTCGATCGGATGAGGGGAAGTGAGGTTTTAATCTCTCCGTGACTGTGCGTGACCACGCGTAACTGTGCGTGACTAAGTCAAAGTTAATCTTTTTTCACAAAAAGTCTATGGACCAAGTTTCAGATCGATCGGATGAGGGGAAATGACATTAGTTCACTACGTGTCTGTGCGTGACTATGCGTGACTGAGCGTGACTACCCCAAAATTAATCTGCAGTCACAAGAAGACAATGGGCCAAGTTTCATATCAATTGGATAAAGGGGAATGGGGTTGACCCACGACAGACAGACAGACAGAAAGACAGAGAGTACGAGTTAAAAGAAAGACTTTAAAAAATAACTTTTATTTCTGCTCGAAAATATAAAAATAAAAATTATAATTCTGTAGTAGACAGGAGTCAAAATGAGTTCATGAATGAGTTCTCGGAAATTTACCTATATCTGTGGTCACAAGCATTAACCGCCTAAGTCGAAAATTATGCTTTCGGGAAAAATAACTTTTTATACAAATGTAATGAGGCTTCATTATCACTTAGGTCAGTATATTTTTATACCCTATACCACTATGTGGTTTGGGTATAATGACTTTGTGCTGCTGTTTGTAACCAAAAATATTTGACCTACACCCATTTTTAATTATACCGATCGAATCAGAATCACCATCTGATTCGATTTAACGATGTCCGTCCGTCCGTCCGTCTGTGTGTCCATGTAAAGCTTGTAATCAAACTGCAGGTCGCAAATATTAATATATTTTAACGAAATTTGGTATTTGATCTTTTATCGGCCATGGGATGAAACCTATTGAAATTGGTGAGAATCGGTCCATGTTCAGACCTAGCCCCCATACAAATGACCCCTATGAAATCAACATATATTGCCATAAGATCCAAATTATCATACAAATCTTAGTCAAATTGGGTTTTTGTGTATATATTACATCCATTAATCGGTAGTCCAAAAATAATCCCTATTGGACAACTCTTAGTCATAGGCCCCATATAGAGCTGCTTCCCGATCTTCACTTAAATCTATCAAAAAACAAAAATATTGCACTGATTCTTCTCAAATTTTGTTTGTATGTATTTTTGCAAAATACAAGAGACTTTACCAAACATGGTCAGGATCGGTCCATTTTTGGGCCTAGTCCCCATATAGATATAGCATGAGATATGAACTTTTTCATATCTGCAGCCGAAAAAATTAATAAAAATCCCACTCAAATTTGATTTATGCTTATTTTCTATATCCAGTTAGTTGGGCCTGAGAGATAGGGTCTCTAAACGCATGGTATAGGGTATCGTATAGTCGGTCTAGACCGACTATAATTTTCTTACTTGTTATTAATATCTTCATTAATATCTTTTTAATAAATAGTGGGGATTTCACGTAAATATAAAGCGTTTTTAGCAGAACATGATAGCATACATAACCCAAATCGTCGAATATCATGTATTCGAGAAAAATAACTTTTTATATAAATGTAATGGGGCTTCATTACGATTTAGATCAGCATGTTTGCATTAATAACTTTTTAAAAAACAGCGATATAGAAATTGGGATTTCACGTAAATATTAAGCGTTTTTAGTAGAATATGACGCCATATATAACTCAAATCATTCTTAAGTCGACTTACGCGGTTATCGCTTGTGACCACAGATATATGTTTTTTGCTAAATAAAATCAAAAACCATTTTATTTTCGGTCTCTGCTTATAAAAATGCATCTAATAAATACCTATTCCAAGGAAGTGATTTATCAGACTCCATAAAAAACAACTTCCGTCCAATGAAAATCACACATAAAACTCACTAGTGGTGATTCAAATTTTCAGGATTCCTATTACACTTCTTTGAATGCTCCTTTTTTGCTGGCACACTATATGATTTTAATCGTATTATTTTAAAACCTACTCCCAATATTTATACGTTCAGGACATATTTTTTATATTGTTACATTTTTGGAACTAGTCTCCTTTTTACAGGCTGTGCTAGAGTGAGTGGCTTGGTATTATCCAATAAATTAATATTTTTCCTTTCATCATTTAAAAAACTTCTCATCACATTCATTCTTAACTAGTGATATTTTATAAGCCTGTTTTATTTTAAGTTCTATATCTAAAATGTATAAATTATCTCATTTATATTGATATTATCTCAAAATATGATATTCATACAATAAATTGAAAATATATTACTAAAAAAATTGGAATTGGAATTAATAATGAGGGTGATGTTGTAAACTACATTCTTTGAAACTATATAAAACAGCCAAACAATCTTTTACTGTTGTAATAAAATCTAATTTTACTATGGAAGACTTTATATTTTTGCTTAATTCCACTTTCACTTTGTCTTATATTTTATTTTCTTTTTTAGCCGACAAAAATCGGAAAATTGTTTGGCCATGCTAAATATTTTTTAGATCGCAATAAATGTAATAAATTCTGACTTAACAAGTTCATATGAAGCTCTATAGGCGCGAAAAGTCAATTTAGTAATGTTTTGTTTTAATATTAAATTTCGTGTTTACTTTTTTTTTTAGTTCGATTTTTTACACCTTTGCATCTACAGCTTACATAATTAGACATAAGCATAACACCCACTCAGTATACGGGGGCTATGCAATGCACATAATTGCACAATAAAACAATCAAATATAAAATCACTAATAACAAAAGTTATGATTTATTATGTTAAAACATTTTCGGTTCAAAATATATTGTTATAATAAAATAATTTAATAATTTGTCGAGACTTTGATTGGTAAACGGAACTATTCGTGGTGTTGTATATTTACCATAGTTACAGAAGAATTGTGTTCATGCGGTTGTTATTAAAGTAAATTTATTTTAATTTTAAATATTGAAGAATTACAATAAAATTTTTATTACCTTAAACATTTTTCTATGAGTAACCGTTTTTTGAAATGATCCATTTAGAAAATATTCCAAAGAATAGCAATTTAACCCTTTCACGACCAATGGGACATATGTGTCCCATTTTTATTTTTTTTTCTTATATTTTCTACATTTTCCAACCGATTTTTTTAAAGCTGACTTGAGTCGACAGAGGATAGTTTTAGCTTTCAGACCATACAAAAAAAAAAAAATGGCACATATGTTCTCAGGACCTAAGATGGTAACCCCAAAATCTGAAAATAGTGTTTTTTTTAATGATATTTGGATGTCATTAATTCGGACGTTATTGAACCGAAAACATTAAAATTTTGTTATAACACGGACCAGTATTTATGGTTTTCAAAAACACCAAAATATTTGGAATCGGTTTATTATTCGGCAAAATTCAGTACGAGTAAAAAAGATGTTTTATAGTTTTATATTTTTTCTAAATCAAAAAAAATCATAATATTAAATCAACAATTAATTAAACTATAAATAAAATGACTTAGAAAAAGATTAATTCTAAAAATCTCAAAAATATAAAATCAATTATGGTAATCTTCGAAGCAATGACAGTTTTTTGTGAAACAAAAAGGTTTTTTTTACAAAAGGAACGATTCTATCTATCTGTATTTAAAAATTTACAAAAAGCTACAGTTATTTATGTAAAAAATAAAAAAACAAATCAATGACTTGCTTTGAGCAGAGTAAATTAGTTGCTAATTTTAACCGTTAATGACCATGGATTTTTTCCTTGAAGGAATTAAAAAAAAAAAATATTTTTGACGCATCCACAAAAAAAAAATTCCAGCAGTTTAGGTTTGGTCGTGAAAGAGTTATATATTGAAGAATTACTATAAAATTTGTATTACCTTAAACATTTATCTATTAGTAACCGTTTTGGGAAAAGATCCATTTAGAAAATATTCCAAAGGATAGCAATTTAAAGAAGTAAAAAAATAGGACTATGACAAAAAATGGTCCTACGGCTTTTATTTTTGGACTTATTAGTAGCTATAATAGAGACACTTACACAAAATTGTATGATATACATAAGATATTCTAACTAGATCTTACGACCGTTTTAATCTGTCTGTTAGTGACCATTTGTATGGTGGCACCGATTTTCACCAATTTCAATAGCGTTCTTCCTATGTGGCGTTAACAGCATTTCATAAAAATATGCACAGAAACAAATTACTATCAATCAATTCTACTATATAACAAATATTAAATTTCCATCAACACAATTAATTTTTTAATTTAAAATTAACCAAAAACCAATTTTTTTTATATAATAAATATTTTTTTCAACGAAAATTGTTAACTTTAACAATATTTTTTAACGTCGAGTTTGTCATATGGAAAAACTAAATTTTTAATACTCAACAACTATATTCTAATAAAGGGTTCGTCATGTGGAACAATTAATTTGTTACTAGTGAATAATAACAGTAAAATTTAATTTTTACTAATTAGTAAATTTTTGGACAACACATGTCAAGAAAAATTTTAAGCTTTAAGTGAAGATCCGGAAGCAGGGTTTATTTTTGGACTACTGATTAATGGGTGTAACAAACACACACAATCCAAATTTAACCGAGATCTATGTGATAATTTTGATGTTATGATAAACCGATTTTGAACAATTTCTATAGCTTACCTAATTTCATCGAAATATATTCATATTCATTAGATTGCAAGGTTTACATGAAAACACAGACGGACAGGTGGACGGACATCGGCAGATCGACTTCTCCTTTTAGAAGGATCAAAAGTATATACAACTTATGTGGTCTCCGGAATTAATTTCGATGAGTTACAAACGGATTGGCAAACTGATATATGGACCCTCTGCACAGTGGTGTGGTCTAGCTAAAATATTGAGGGCGTTATCGTGATTTCCACAGACGGACAGACGGACATCGCTATATCAACTCTTGTTATTAGGCTCAAGAATATACAGTGTATGACAATGCATTGGAAACTTTTACAAAATTCTGAATTTGCCAATTTGGTTTTTTAATAATTTCGCGTGATGAATGATAAAATTTTTTTTTTAGTGATGCCAAAACAAAGGAAACTTTCAAATTTCTGTACAAGAGTTGACTAAAACAATAAAAATAGGAGATGGTATGATATATGATGGTATGGTATATAAAATCATAACCGTTATTTAAATATTTATAGTTTCTAACGTTTTCTTTCAACTCTTTTTTAAACACAATTCTATTTTTAAATTTTTTAATCTTATATTATTATAATACCATGACAAGAACATAGTTTTTTGAAGAGTAAAATCCAGAATAAGAGATAATTTTACTACACAAGCAAACGAAAATTTGTGAGAAATATTCTATGAATAAATCCATAATTTCAAAAATAATGAAGAAATATCGTGAAAGATTAACGGTGACGACTCAATATTTAGGCCGCAAGCTCCGTAAAACGGGTCAGAGACATAACAATTTAATTGCAAAAAATGCTACCTAAAAAGGTCGAAAGCAATCTTAAACCCAAAATATGTGCTATGTTAAGGTGTGGAGTGGATTTTCGGTCCAAGGAACGGGTCAAGTTTATAAAGTAAAATATACTCTTTTTGGAATTGGATATAGGTAAATTCTAAATGATGTAATGTATACATATGTATGCGGGGGAAAATATGGACCTGGTCTGGAAGTTTCAACATGACAATGACCCAAAGCACACCTCCAAATTGTAACACCTCCAATCGAATGCAATTAGTGTTTTAAAATGGCCAGCACAATTACAATCAATAATTACGAACACGAAATTACACAAAAAAGACAGATCTCATAGAGGCAGTTAATTCAGAGTGGCAAAAAATTTCAATTGATATTATCAACAATTTTATTGAATCCATGTCTCGGCGTTGTGAAACGGTAGGTACTAAAATATAATGAATACCTAACAAAATATTAAAACCAAAAATAGAGGTAAAGTTTGTAATTATTATATAGTAATGGTTTCCATTGTTTTGTCAAGAGCATAAAAATTAATACTTTTAACTTTTGCTAAAACACAAGTTTTTAAATTAATTTAAAGGAATTTTTTAATGTTATGATCCAATCTTTTGGAATTGGGACAAAAAATATCGTTGTTCTTGTCAATGTTGCTGCTGAAACCACTAAATAAAACTAAATTCAAACTATTTGCAAGCAAAATTAGTTTATTGGATGGTGATTAGGTTTAAACAGAGTTATTAAACAAGTCAACTTGTCTATATGGCAGCACCTTACAGCTGAGCATCTCTGTCTTCTTGATTACTGACATGTTTATTCTAGTTAGTTTACCGCTATTTTTAGTCGTTTGCGAAAATGAAAATTTTGTGTACTAAAATTAAAACAAGAATTTAATAAAAATATAGCAATAAAATAAGTCGAAATAAATGTAAAAAAGTTATCAAAATAACGGTTCGGTCGGTTATAATCATTATTTAGTGAAATATGGTGTATAAATAATATATATTTATTGTGTATTTTTGTAACCATTTGTGTATTAGTTTTTTTTTTTTATATACATATGTATATTTAGTAGTCACTTTTGTAAAATATACTTGTTAATGTTGAAGTAATAATATATTTCTTAAATGTATATCATTACTTAGTGTTAATTAAATTCCTTTTAAGATACCGAATAAAAATCCAAGTTAATGCCCAAAGATGAAGTAACACCCAAGATGACTTTGTGGTAAGTACCAATAAATTTTTCCTTCATAAAATTTAGCTTTCAAAATCAACAGATACGTCTATAGAAAAGTTTAATTATTCAATATAGTAGCCGATTCATTTAAAAGTATATTTTCCTATAATATATCAGGCAAAGATCACTTACGAACGAACAAATAATCTAAAAAAGTAGCAAGTAAAGAATGACAAAAAAAATTGTGATGATTAAAGAATTCGAATTATTGTTATAATGGCTCCATATTTGGATTTTTTGTGAGCATCAAATTAACACAAAATCATATTTCTTTATTAATAAATTTGAAATTAGTAAACATTTTTTTTATAGAACTTTAGAATTAATTTAGCATTTAGTAGATAGGTCATCGTCAGTGTAATCTTCAGCTTTGTTGCGGTGGCCCCGAGCCCTGGTGTGTTTCTGAACGCGATTGCTGTAAATTAGTTTTGTTTTTAGTATTAGTTTTATATGCTTTTTAAATGTATTATATTAACTTGCTTGGAAGAGGGTGCTAATAAAAATTTCTTAAGCTTTGGGTGGTATTGAAGGGCCTTCATCTTCTAGCATCATCTTCATCTTCTAGCAAATAATGGTGACCAACATACGTATCGTTGGGTTCACAAAAGTCGCCTTCATCGTCATCAACCGGTTTGTGCACCGGTTGACTCCTGCGATTCGCAATGTTCACGCATTTTTTAAAATTATAATTAATAAGTTTAGATTTAAGAAAAATGGTTTTTTGTTCTTATATTTTTTTATGCAAACTGTCTAATTTAGATCCACTATGTAATTCATGGAATCCAAATAAAACAAATGAAAAGACAGCAGTATAAAACACTAGGGGACTATTTTGCAGCAAAACTTACATGTCTAGAAGGGCGCAAATTATCTTTGGAGATTTCAATTGAACATGATAATCCATAATTGAGCGGCCAAAACTAAAAATACAAAATAGAAAGAGCTACAGCTCGAATGTATATGGGCTGAATTTATAAGTGAATCGTCCAGTCCTGAGGAATTAAACGAAATAGTTTCAAAAAGCTGTGTCAATGAAAACCTAGGTGGAGAGTCATGCTCCATTGGTGATTTTTTTTAAAACAAATATTTTAATTTCTTCAACACAATGTGAAATTGTTTTTTTTTTGGGTGTTGCACGTATAAGTTTTCTGTTGTATGAAATTGTGAAATCTGCGTGTCCGTCCGCAAAGCAACCCTCTTCAAACTCTCTGTATGTTGTATGGCCATAGATAGGCAATACTAGTGATTCCAGATAGACAATACTAGTGATGCCAGGTGGTTTCAAATATACTGGAAGAAAAACAGTGGACATATATGAATGAAAGCTCTTTCGGTTATATGCTTCTTTTGAATATGAGAGGGGTTGTTGTGTAGGTATAAACATTTAAAAATTGGAAAAAAAAAGGAAAATAGACAAGGATAGATGTTTAGGGAAGAGGTTGCGTTTTTTTAATAAAGGGATGAACGCAGAAACCTTGCAGTACAGTAAGGTGTCCTGTTATTGGAATGAGATGTGATGCGACATAAATTAGATTTAACTAAGGCGCGAAGGCTAGCTGTTAAAGCAATAAAAACGGAGGGTGCAGAAAAATTTTATAAAATTTTGTTATAAGTTAAAAATTGAAAAGTCTGAAAAGTGGAAAAAAATAAAGAACGGCAAAAAGTGCTTACTGGCGTTAATAGAAACGGAAAAACTTTTCCAAGATAAACGTAAGGTGCAACACGGGCGTTTAAGATACAAACAGGTTACCTGGGTTTTGTTTTAAGATACATTGACTTGGATGAGGATAGATTTATTTCGCTGGGAAATAAAAAGGAAACGTGAACTTGGGACGGGCCTCCATCAGGTTGAAGACCAAAAATCAGTAGACTGGAGTCCAACAGATTCAGGGAGGTGTCCTCTTAAAGCCTTGGAGAGATTTTTCCTGTGAGGTAGAAGGAAGCTTTAAAAGTTCAAGCAGAAAAAATTAACACCAGGCAACACCAAAATTATTTTTGTCTGTGTGTATCCTAGGAAGTACATTAACTCCTATAGGAAGAATATACAATCAACAAGAAAAGAAATTGTTCTTTTTGTTTTAATTGGCGTTATTTTTTGTATATTTATATTTTTTTTTATATTTATTTATAACTTCTTGTTGTCTTTATAATTGTTTTTTTTTTAATTTTTCGGCCTTAGATTAAGTACGTATATAGTGTTGTTTAGTATGTAAGTTAATCAAAATAATTGTTAAGTTGAGGTAGCAAATTGTGAGTGTCAAAAGAAAAAAAAGAAAAGAAAGGAAATACTCACGGAATATATACTGTGAGATATAAGAGATATTTGGTCCGTATCCGGTCTATTGAAAAGCAAGTAATGATACAGGAGGGTCATTTCATGATAGCTATGTTTGATTGTATTTAATATGAAGGTTTGTCCCGTTTGATGTTTTAGGGAACTCCTTCAGGCATATAGAAGAAAAAGTAAGATTATGTTTGGATAAAAGGATATTGAATGTGATATCGATACTATTGTGAAGTAATAAGTCTGTACTAGAATCGCTCGACGCAAGTAATCGGCAGCGGGTGTGTTTTAACTGACGTTTTCTAATCATTATGCCTGGAAAAGAGTAAATTTATTTTATATCTATGGTATATAAATGCTTTAAAACTTTACATTTTATACCTTGAAAAGCTTTAGCAAAGAAATTTCCATCCCAGCCAGTTTTACTCAGCCAGTTTAACTTTCAAATATATCTTTTTTAAAGTTTTAATGACGATGTACGTTAGTCTTTAAGTAAAATACTTACTCTGCTGCCAAACATTTTTTTTTTTTTTGGAATTTTGCAATACAAATAAACCCAAAATTTCCGTAATAATGTTGTATATACCAAGAATTAATAGTTTTCATTTCTGAAGGAAGCCAGAAAGCACATTAAAGAGAAATATGATTTGAAAGGATTAATTTGGAAATTAAGTAGATTACTTACCTACATATAAACATCTATGGACACCAAAAGACAATAAAATATAATGTTTTCGAAGCTACTTCCAAATAGTCGGTTTCTTTGAAAGCCAACATTTCTGAATGCAAATAAGACGTCATAATAAACAACGAATAAAATTTAAACTTTTTTTCACACGTTTAGATCTGTAAAAGATTAAAACTTTACGACGAATAAAACAACAGCTGAGGAAATATAACCAATTCATTACAAAAGTTTATATAAGAACAATATGGAAGCTCGATGTTTTGAGGAATATCTGAAATTGGAAATGTTTATCGTTAAAAAATTCAATTCAAATCGCATAGCAATCGTAATTGATATTTTGTGAATTGTCAGCCCAATGTTGGTTGTTTTAATTGTTTCTTTTGTGCTACAGAAAAAGGTATAGATTTCTTGTTGTATAATTTTTTATTGAATTGAGAAGTTTTGCCTTGTGCTGCTCTGAATGTACTTTTGTCACATTTTTCTGAAACTGCATCAAATATTGTCATTGTACATTTCTTTGACCATTACCTGAAAACGTTTCTAGAATGTCACGAAGTCCAAACTAAAGAGTACAAATATCCAAAACATAGCATTGACCAGTTAATTAAAATTAATATTTGCCACAAAAGTATCAAATTTACAACTAATGTATTTCAGTGGTAAAAGCAAATTGGTGAGCTCTTCCAATATGGAACTCATGGTTAGTTTTTTTAACTATGTAGTTTTTTTTTGCAATACATTAATTTCAACTCATTTTTATTTTTTAAATGAACCATGAATCAGTTTTTGCTGCTGCTTATTATAATTTGAAAAAGGATATTTGTTTGAATCTATTTTGTTTTCTCATCTTTTCTTTATTGTTTATTTCTTTCAACATCTGGCAACTTCGCGTTGCCAATCAATAAGAAACAGTCACGTCTTTTGTGGGCAATCATAGTTCGAATTCACACAAGGCAACTTTTGTTGCGCAATTCTTGAGTTTGTAGGAGAGAGGGGAAAGAAGAGCGGTATTTGGTACAGAGTTGCTTGTACTCGGCAACTCGTTTTGTTGTGCAATTCGTAATTATAAACACGAAGTTAGCTGTAGCTTATTATTTGACATTTCTTTTTATTCTTTGCTTCGCTGTGAAAAATTATTATTATTATATTTATTTTTTTTATTATATAATTTTTTCTTTGACTTCCATTTTTTCACACAAATAGATTATTCACTTTGGACCAATAATAAATTCTTTTTACACAAGCTAATAAAGTGAACTGTCAAAAATGTAAGAATTTGAAAGTAAAAGAAAACGAAAAGTTGCGGCAATAAATTTTTCTGTGTGAACATTAAGTCCAAGTTCACACAAGGCAACTTTTGTTGCGCAATTCTTGAGTTTGTTGATGTTTGCGGTGAGGGGAATAAAAAGGGAAAAATAATTGCCGGTTCTCGGCTATTTCAAGCAATTCTCTCATTCGCTTTTTTTTTTTTGTTGAATATTTGACATTTCTTTTCATTCGGTGTTTCGCTTCTTGGTGTGAATAATTCGTAGTTATTGTTTACTTTATTAAAATGGCCTTTAAATGGAATCGGGACTTAATTTTTTTCTTTTGAATTCATTTTTCAACAAAACCAAAGTTAATTTATGTATGTATGTATTTAATTTTATTATTGTTCTATACGACTAGAGCACAAATGTCAAATTATAAGAAAATAAAAACAAAACAAAACAGTAAAATTGCCGAAGAAATTGTCGTGTGTGGACATAAAAGCAATTTCAAAAGAGAATTGCCAAAAAGTTGCGCAATAAAAATTGCCTTGTGTGACCCCCGACTAAGGCAACTTTAAAAGAGAATTGAAAAAAAGTTGCGCAACAAAAATTGCCTTGTGTGAATCCAGACATAGAAGGGAATCGATAAAATGTGCAAAATAATGGAAGATTGTGTGGGACTATTCCCTTAATTTGTTATATAAAAGTTATGGAACATTGAATTAAAAAATATCGGATAAAGACGAAGGAAATGTATTTTGATTATTCATATTTTCCCGATATACACTTGTGCTCACATAATTAAGTCACTAGTATGCTACTCGGCATTATTGTCAAAAAACATTTTTTTTTAAATTCGATAATTTTTTTTTTATTATTCTTATATGTAAGCAATCAATTTACAGTGAAATTAAAAATTATAAAATTTTGGTTCATTCCAAAAAAATTAAAAAAACTTGGAAATTAGCCAAAAAGAGCTGCTCACATAATTAAGTCATCTGAAAAAAAATGGTTGAAATTGTAGAAATAAGTAATGAATTTTGTCGAGAGTCCCATTTTTTCATTAGCTTACCTCAATATTGAGTAGGATAATCTTTTTGCTTCAATACTGTGGAACATCGATTTGGCATGCTAGCTACAAGAGAATCGCACTGGCCTGGAGTGATTTTGAGCCACTCCTCTTGGATAACTTACCATAACATGTCCTTATTTGGCGGTTTTCGTGCTGCAATGACTCATTTTATTAAGACCCACAAGTTCTCGATAGGGTTTCAGTCGGGACTCTGCGGCGGCCATTCCTAAAGCTTGATAGACTGTGTTGCCAACCACGACTTAACCACCTTCGAACAATGCTTCGGGTCATTGTCGTGTTAAAAATACACGCAAGCGACAAATTGTCAGCATATTCGGTGGCCAAATTTTCCTTTAGTATATTCTTATACATTTCCGCATTCATTATACCGTCAATCTTGACTATAGGACCCACACCGAATGCGGTAAAGCAACCCCACACCATGACTGGTGAGCCACCGTGTTTCACAGTTTTTTTTTGTGTATTTTGGATCCAATTCCTTAAGTGGAGGACATCGCACATATGGTCTACCATCATTTCCAAAAACATTAAACTTGGATTCGTCGCTCCAAACAATTAAATTCCAAAAATTTAGGCCTTTAGCCAGATGGTCAGCCGCAAATCGGAGCCGCTTCTTTGTGTTCTTCAAGGAAACCAACGGTTTCTTCCTGGCCATTCGTCCATGCAAATTGTTTTCTTGCAAACGTCGTCTTATGTTCTGCAATGAAACATTTACGCCATAATCCGTTTCCATTTGAGCTCTGATTTGCGGCGAAGTTAAAAAAGGATCAGTTTTACTCAGGTTTGCAATGCGTCTGTCATCATTTAAAGTCGTTTTTCTCGGTTTTTAGCGCGGAATATTTTCAAAAGTTTCATATTTCTTGCAATGCGTGATGGCATTTGTAATTTTACCCCGAGAAAGGTTCAAAATCTTCAATACTTTTGCAATATTATTGTATCTTTGGAAACAATCCCATATTATTTCCTCTTCAGCCGAATTTGAACTTTTTTTGTTTATCCATAGCATTTCAGCTGATGTTATTTGTTTTTAATTTAGTTGTTTTTAATTTATTTATTATTTAAACCGCAAACAAAATCTTCAAAGCACTAATTTGCTCACGATACGCGTGGTGACTTAATTATGTGAGCACAGCGCATATGACCTTTTTGAAGTTTTCTATATTTTTCGGGGAATACCCAAATTTTTAATTTTGCTTCAATCAATGTAAACAACTGCTACCATAGCAGGGTTGCACAAAATAGTAAGGTTAGAATCGGAAGAAATAGGTTTAAGATAAAAACTACAAAAACATTTCATTGCATACCCATGACTTAATTATGTGAGCATAAGTGTATATTTTAACCTACAATCGCCCTTTTGGTTAGTAATTTAAGAGTATAAATTTTTGAGCGCTCAGAAATTTCCTAGTTACGAGTACCGTTTAACTTGAAGCACGTACTATAGACTTAAAAACACGTATTTTTGAATATTCACAGTGAAGTTTCTGTTATCTGATATGCTTATGAAAAACTTTCATTTGTAGTTTGCTCTTCAACGAATAAACATCATTTTCGTCGCGTCAATCCTCCGCGTAAAGGGAAAAACGTTTCCGGTTTTTTGTTTTGTGAGCATCATGGTTGCTGTTATATACCTAAGTTCATGCTTTTTCCAGTAATTCATGTTTCATCGAATAAATGTCGTCCTCGTCGTTTCTTTTATTTCCGGTTGAGGGATAACACGTTTCGGTGGTTGTTTGTTGATCCGAGCGGTTGCTGATCAGCATGCATTTAGGTTATGTACCGAAATGCATGCTTTCTGGTTATGTTATATAACCGTTCGTTTTGATAGTTTTACTTGCGAAGGCATAGGCATAGTTTCACTTGCGAAGGCATAGGTTGTGTAGGGATCCATATGTCGTATAACCTGGCATTATGACTAGCTGGAGCTAGCGCCAACCTAACTATATTACAAAAAAAAAAAAAAAAATGAAAAACTTAACATTCTTTGAATTCCAATCATCTGCCACAAATTTTATAAAATGAATTTGGCTGATAATGTTTAATAAAATACCGAATATACAAACGACATGTTATTAATGAATCATTTTTTTCATTTGAAGCCGTGATCGTTATTACCATAGTTAGACAGAAGGACAACGCTACATAAATTCCGCTTGCTATAGGGATCAAGAATCTATAATATTAATAGGCTAGGCGATTTTTTGTTACCGATTTTTTGTTCTACCGTTTTATCCCGCTTTTGACCAAACGTATATTATTGGATTTACAGATTTACAGATTTTAAAATTTTTCCTTTGGTTTGAGTAAAGCTACTAACACATACATAAAATTATACATATGCTATGTGTGTGTTTATAAAATTTGTTAATGTGTTTGTTAATGAGTTTGTCATCTTCATTCACAATAATAATAAACAAAAAAAAAGTGTTGGTTTGTGAATTGGCTATGTTGAAAGTTGCCTAGAAATTGCACTCGAATTTCGTGCGCTGGAATCTGCTAGTATGTATATATTTTATATTTTTTTTAAATTATTACAAATGAAATGATAAACTTATGCGGTGAGTGACAATACAATGGCAACTTTTAACAAAATGTATTTTTGACGACTTGAACGCTCAATACCAAAAAATTGGATAATAAAATTAAAAACACTTTTATTATCTTCAGAGTATTTATTTTTATGCTTTTGACAAAACATTGGAAACCTTTACTAAATAATAATTGAAAATTTTCCCCCTGCCTTGTTTCTGTAATTTCGTGTTCGTATTTTTCGATATTGTATATCCACAGATTTTCTAAGGAATTCAGATCTGGCGATTTAGCTGGCCATTTCAAAACACTACCTACATTAGATTTTAGCCTGTATCAAATTCCAGTTAGAGTTTCCTTTACTACAGAATTGCACTCATACCTTGGCCCGAAAAGCAACCATATACCACAATATTGCCACCGCCAAACTTAACAGTTTTATTTGTATACCTTAGGTCTACTCTTTTTCCCTTTGGCCATCGTGCAAACTTTCTTCCATCATGGCCTCTTAAATTAAATTTGGACTCATTTGAAAAGAGAATATTTCGATTCCATCTTGACCAGTTTATGCGTTGTTTAGCAAAATTTTGCTAGCCAGACGATTTTTCTCTGATATCAGTGGACGATAATAACCAAGATCAGTTTTGAAACTCTCTTGCTATTAAAATATCTTGTCTTTGACTCCTTTTACGGGGACTGCCGCCTAAATGTTGAGTCGTCACTGTACCTTTTTCACGATACTGATATTTTTCTTAAATATGGATATATTCATAGAATATTTCCCACAATTTTTTTTTGCTTAAGACCAGCAGTAAATTCATCTATTATTCTGGTTTTAACTCTTCACAAAACTTTCTTCTTGCCATTATTTTATAATAATTAACTAGAGGACCCCTGCTGCTCCGCAGCATTATATTATATTAATTTTTATAATATAATACCAAAATTTGCCAAGAGAAGTTAACGTACAGTAATGCCAAAATATGCCAAGATAAGTTAACGTACAGCAAAAGTAAAGTTGATTCTCCACGCATAACTTTCCTCAAACCCAACGAATTTGCCAAGAGAAGTTAACGTACAGTAATGCCAAAATATGCCAAGATAAGTTAACGTACAGCAAAAGTAAAGTTGATTCTCCACGCATAACTTTCCTCAAACCCAACGAATTTAAGCAGTTAATAGCTCAAAAGAAGGAGCTTGTTAACAGCCTACGTTAATTAGAACTCTAGTTATAGAGGTTTGAGAGAAGAAAAATATTAAAAAAAATCTTGAATGCAAAGTTTATTCATAAATTCTTTTAATATATAAGATTATAACATTAAAACATTGAAAAATAAAATTTTGTTAAAAAAGTATACAAAAGTTTCAAAGTTTCCATTGTTTTGTCATTACTAAAAAATACCTTTTTTTCAATGATTTCGTTTATCTATATTTTTTTAAAATGTATTTTTTATAACAAATGTGTTGTCTTTCGATAGACTTTAGGGAGTAAGGTTTTAAAAGCGCAAAAAAGGTGTATTTTCATATTTTTTTTTAAAGATATGAATAATGTTGGATTTTTTTATGTCATATACACTCGTAATTTTAATTGAAAGTTTTAATAAATAAGTCCGTGACAGCGTATCTCAAGTGGCGCCTCGAAAAAAGTTGTTTTGCGGTGAACATCATAACTCGTTACCGGATCATGTGAAATAAAAAAAAAATCGAAATGCGTTTAAAAGGTGATAAGTTTCCCGAGGTAATCACGAAGAATTTTTTCGGCAGTATTTTGAAGTGAAAAACACGATTTTTCCTACAAAATTTCGGTGAATTTGTTTTTAAAAAATGGGAAGAAAGTGATAAAAAAAAAACTTCGTGATTACCTGGTGATTTATGTGTAGAAATAGTTTATAAAATTTCAAAAGTATCGGTCAAGTAGATTTTGAGTTATGATGTTCACGGACTTCAAACATGTTGTTTGCGAGAAAATTGATTTATATACGGTATGATGCCGGTCGTATAAAACGCTGTATCTTCGTTAGTTTTGCTCCATTTTAATTGAAATGTTGACTCTCGACATGTTGATTAAAAAACAAAATTTGCAAATTCACAATTTTATAAAAGTTGTTATCTATTGTCTCCCACTCTATATATTAATAACATATTCTAACATCGATTTTTGTACACTAAACGATTTACTGTGCGGCAGCTAGAAGTCAAGAAAATGAAAATATACCCCGGCATGCTGGTAGTTAATAGTGAACAAAACAAAAATAATTTTTGTCGTTATATAGGGCCTACTAGTGGATCTCATTGGCCTTGGTAGCCATATAAGTTGGTCTCCTGAAATTCCACTTGTATAATGACTTTGTGTTGATGTTTGTAACTACAAAAAAATATTTGACCTATACCCATCTTTTATTATACCGATTAACTCAGAATCATTTTCTGAGTCGATTTAGCTATGTCCGTCCGTCCGTCAGTGTGACCATGTAAACCTTGCAATTAAACTATGGGTCGCAAATATGAATATATTTTTATGAAATTTGGTGTATAAGCTTCTATCTGCCATAGGACGAACGCCATTGATATTGGTAAAAATCGGTGAATGTTCAGACCTAGTTCCCATATAAATGACTACTATTAGATCGACTTAAATTGCCATAAGACCCAAATTATCATATAGATCCTGGTCAAATTAGGTTTGTTTGCGTTTATTACACCCATTAATCAGTAGTCCAAAAATAAATACTGTAGGAGATTTCTTAGTCATATCAAAAAATGAAATTATTGCATAGATTTTTTTTTATATTTGGATTGTATATATGCTTTGCCAAGAAATAAGTGACTACCAAATATGGTCAGGATCGGTCCATTCTTCGACTTAGTCCTCATATAAATGTAGAATTCTACTTACCGAAATTGTTAATATACATCAGCTATAACGTATTACTACATAAATAAAAAGAAATCAATATAATTTAAAGTTATTGTCATTTATTTCAAATTGTTAAACTTTATATAAAACGTTTTCTTAAACCTACGACTAAAATTAATTATAACGATATGATGTATTAAGGCTGTGTGACGAATCTAGCATTCTGATTTGAGTTACATTTGTTTGAACAGAATTAATCGTATCAATTGTCAATATTTTAAATATCCAAAAATTTAATTTATTTTTGTAAAAAAAATTTAAATTTTATAATTATTAATATTTTTACATAAATTATATCTTCCGACAAAAAATAAAAAATATCTTTAAATACGAACCAGGAACTAAATGTTTTTCATTTCGTGGTCTTGTTTCCTTTTTAAGAACTACAAGAATTGTAGGATTCAAAAATATATATCGAGGGCTTATATTCAAAAAGTGCTATATACATTTGACAGCAATATAAATTTTGATTTAAAACTGTTGTCTGATATAACTGTCAAATATAAAATTAGTTTTGATATCATACATGATTAGTACGACTATTTCTTAATAGATATTGTAGCAAATCGATCGACAAACACTTTTGGATCTTATTAAAAAATTGCTTTAACACGCTCTTTTTAAAATAATTATTGATGCAGATAGCACTTTTTGAAAATAAGCCCTCGATATACTATACTTATATCCGTCCTACGATATCGTTATCACTGTCTTATGAAAGAATATAATCTTGACAGTTATGTGCAATTTTTTTATCATATAACTGAAATTATGTGAATAATGTCCTTTCAAAACTTTATCCATTTTTAGAATTTTTTGATTTTTAGAGGCTCATTCTCTTAAAAAAAGCGTAACGAAACGATTACAATTTGTATAAAAAAAATTCGAAATACTACTGTAGCGTAACACGACTTTCGTAGTGTGCTGTATAATACCCACACTGCATAGCGTACAATATTTGCAAATGCGGAAATAACAAATATCAATATTGTTGACCACTGCATTTGCAAAACATTGTATGACTGCGTATATTCTTATTGTTTGTTGTTGTTACGCTGGCACACTTATGTTTATGCTGACCCAAGTGCAGGTAACACATTGTTGTTGTTAATATAGGTTGTAAATATGTATATAAAGAAGAACCTTTTATAATCAATTACTCATTAATAATTTATCAATCAAACAATTAATAGTTTAGCTCCTAGATAGAGCTGAAATAATAATAATAATAAATACTATTTAAAACACAAAAGTATCTTGTTTGCTATATGGCGATCCTGCCAGTGCTCCTTAGATGAGCATTGCAGAAAATATATATAATTCAAGGATTATGCTCTTAAATTGAGCAATCCTGAATATAATAATAATAAAAAAAAACACATAATAATTTTGTCCTGGTGGATCAGCCACAACGATCCATCAGCTGCGTTGAAGGAAGATACTGTCTGGCCTAAAGACAGTGGAGCTTAAAATCAATGGCGGAAGGGCCAAAACCTATCTCCATAGAAGAGTATAGAAGAAGGACGGGCCAGCAGAAAAAGAAGGAAAAACACATCAAAAGACCTCTGGTATATATCAATATACACATCAATATGCCCCTAACAGGTTCATCCTAGTTTTACCAAAAACAAAAAAAAAAAAAATAAACAAAAAAAAAAAAGTGGAGCATCCCGTTATGCACCCGTAGGTCAGAAAGCGTTAACCGCTCTTGACAAATAAACAAAAACAAATAAATAGAAAACACAATAATTTATAAGAGAAAAAAAAAAAATTGTAAGAGATATAAAAAAAAAAAAAAAAATAAATAAAAATCCACAAAGGAATGTAGTTCAATTAATCTGATTTGTTCTGTATAAAAAGCTATTATTTAATCTTGATACAATTATATAAAGAGAAAAAATAACTTTTGTAATTATGCTGTTTAAGAGAGAAAAAAAAAAACACAAATTAAATTAAAAATTTTTTTTTTAAATTAAATATACATAAATAAAATGATGCATGTAAAATAGTATAAGCTATTGATAAAAATAATGAATTACTAGGGAAGATATATAATTAGCAAGATATAAGATTCGGTTAAATTATTGAGGCAGTCAGAAAAATATTTAATAGAAATAAATAATAGAAAAAAATACAAAATAAATAGCAAAGGAAAATGGGAGGTCGTCAATCAAAAATAGAGAATCCCAATGCAAATGTTATTAATGAAGTAGAAATAAAAGAAGACTCAATCGACCTAAAATTAATTGAGTGTTGTTTACTAATAATAACCGTACTGATTAGCTTAAATTTTGCATTACATATTTATGCCTTAAACACCAAGAAATTAAAAAAGAAATATTTGAGCAGAGCCAATGACTTAAACAAAATTTAAATAATTTTCCCATGGATTGGCAAGAAATAATTCAGAAGGTGAGACTAATCAAAGAGGAGTTCGACAAATCTTATAAATGTTTAAATATAGATAGAAGCACAAAAGTGGAAACAATAATAAAACATATTAGAATCTTATGCGAAAAGTTAGAACAAATCAGGGTTTTGCTAAATGCAAATTATAACAGACTCACGACACCACATAGGACAGCTGCTGAAAGTTTTTTCTTAGATGTCAAGACTAGAATCCTGATTATATCATCTAAGAAGGGTGTTAAGGTAAAATTACCAGATAAACTACACGAAGAGGTAAAATTCTTAGTAGAAACTGAAAATTCAGAGAATATTGGAACCTCTTTGGAAAGTACAGAAGTAAAAATGACACAAACAGTCGTTGACTTTCTGAACACAGCTTCAAAGCTGATCATAGAATTTGATGGAAAACCAGAAAATTTACGTTCCTTTATAGACTCGTTACAGTTAATAGAATCCATCAAAGGTGACCACGAATCTATCGCAGTCTCTTTAATAAAAACAAAGTTAAAGGGGAGTGCAAGAAATTTAATAGGTAATGAACAAACCATTACTGAGATAATACATAAACTAAAAAACTCAGTAAAGGGCGAGTCGGTTGAGGTATTGACAGCAAAAATAATGAATACCCGACAAAACAATAAAACTGCCAATAACTATTGCAGTGAAATAGAGAATTTAACGAAGTCATTAGAAAATGCCTATTTATCAGATGGTTTGCCATGCGAATTGGCATGTAAATATTCAACACAGGTAGCAGTAAAGGCACTAACCAAAAATTGCACCATCGATAAAGTTAAACTTATCATGGAAGCAGGCCAATTCAGTAACATGAATGAGGCCGTTGGCAAATTCATAAACAGTTGCACTGAAGCAACAGGGCAACAAAATGCCGTATTATATTTCGGGCAGAAGTTTAACCGAAATAATAACTACAGACAATATCGTGGAAGGTACAATTACCCACGCAATAATAGTAATAACAGTAACAACGGCAGACCCCAACAAAAACCTATTCACAACAGGGTTCAACAAAATCAGAACCACAGACGTAACAGAAATTACGTCAGAGCAGCAGAGTCACATGAAAATGATTCGGAAAACTGCTAAAATCCTCTGAGATATATCATAATAACAATACCAACTACATATACAACCTTAACCTCAGCTTAAGTTTTTATGTTAATATAAAAATTAACGACACGAACAACACGGTAACACTGTTGGTAGATACAGGAGCAGACATTTCGGTTATAAAAACTAAACATTTTTATCAAACACAAATTAACAGAAACAGAACAACCACATTGAGTGGAATAGGACAGGGTAAAATTCGTTCAGTAGGTAATGTATTTATTGACCTAAAATTTAGAGGTTTTTTGATACCACATGATTTCCAAGTAGTACAAAATAATTTTCCAATACCTTGCGACGGTATCCTTGGAATGGATTTTTTTAAGAAGTATAAATGTATACTAGATTTCAATGAGAACCATGATTACCTCGTACTACGACCACCCAATCTGTCGCATGTAATAGAAATTCCACTTACGAACGGCTTCAATGGAATAACACTCCCACCAAGGTCAGAAGTGATTCGTCAAATCAGGTTTCCGAAGCTTGAAGACGATGTACTAATACCAAATCAAGAAATCGTACCAGGTGTCTTTGTACCAAATACACTGGTAAAATCAAATAACGCATTGGTTCGTTTTTTAAATACCACACATAAAATAGTAACAATTAGGCAAAATAACATAAAAACCGAGAAAATGTCTGACTATGAAATAGTAAAACAAAAACCACATAAAAATAGCCAAAGAAAATCTGAAGTTTTGGACCTTTTGAAGGGAAACTTTCCTGAACAGTTCAGAACAATTTTAACTGAGCTTTGTTTAGAATACAATGATATTTTTGGCTTAGGGACTGAAACAATTACTACCAACAATTTCTATGAACAAAAACTGAGAGTAAAAGATAATCAACCAACGTATATTAAAAATTATCGCATACCAGAATCTCATAAGGAGGAAATAAACAAACAGGTTGAAAAACTAATAGATGACAAGATAATCGAACCATCATTTTCGGAATACAATAGCCCAATTCTGTTGGTACCAAAGAAATCACTTCCCGGAACAGATGAAAAAAGATGGCGCTTGGTGATAGATTATAGGCAGATAAATAAAAAACTAATATCAGATAAATTCCCGTTGCCTAGAATAGACGATATTCTAGACCAACTAGGTAGAGCAAAATATTTTTCTTGTTTGGACTTGATGTCCGGGTTTCATCAAATTGGTTTGGAAAAGAACTCTAGAGACTTGACGTCATTTTCAACAAACAATGGTTCATACAGATTTACTAGACTACCATATGGCTTAAAAATAGCACCGAATTCATTCCAAAGAATGATGACATTAGCCTTCAGTGGTCTGAAGCCGAATCAAGCATTCCTATATATGGATGACTTGGTTGTATTGGGATGTTCTGAAAAACATATGCTTTCAAATTTGAAGGATGTATTTGATCTTTGCCGTAAACACAATCTTAAACTACACCCCCAAAAATGTTCATTCTTTGTGAGAGAGGTAACCTACCTTGGCCACAAATGTACTGATAGAGGAATATTACCGGATGATAGTAAATATTCGGTGATAGAAAATTACCCGACGCCTACGGACGCCGAGAGCGCACGAAGGTTTGTCGCGTTTTGCAACTATTACCGACGATTTATTAGAAACTTCTCTGAATATTCCAGACACCTTACAAGGCTATCCAAAAAGGGAGTACCATTTCAGTGGACAAAAGATTGTGAGTGCGCGTTTAAATACTTAAAGAAGGCATTAATGAGCCCAACATTGCTTCAGTACCCAGACTTTACGAAGGAATTTTGCATAACAACAGATGCGAGTAAGCATGCTTGCGGTGCAGTTTTAACACAGGAACATGAAGGTAGACACCTACCTGTGGCCTATGCATCTAAAACTTTCACTAAAGGCGAAAGCAACAAATCGACCATTGAACAGGAATTAACTGCCATACACTGGGCTGTCACATATTTCAGACCATATATATATGGAAAACATTTTTCGGTCCGAACAGACCATAGACCACTTTCATACCTGTTCTCCATGAAAAATCCAAGTTCTAAGCTGACGAGAATGAGACTCGATCTGGAGGAATATGATTTCACAGTAGAATATCTCAGGGGAAAAGATAATTATGTTGCCGACGCACTGTCGCGCATTACAATAAATGACTTAAAGGATATTAACGACAAGATTTCATCCGTTTTAAGGGTCACGACAAGATCGATGACTAAGGAAGAGAAAATTAGTAAACCAGTAGTAAATCAGCAAAATATCAATAATAATAATAAGCCCAAGGTATATATACCATTGAATAATATAGACGTCAAAAGATATTATAAATTAAAGATTTTACCCAACAGATGTTACATCAAAAAGGGAAAATCCATATATGCTAGCATAAGAATAGATGATTTGTTTACTAAAGGGAATATTGACTTAGGACAATTTTTCCCTAGGCTAGAACGAATAGCCTGTAAACTAAATATTAATAAGATTCAAATTTCACCACATGAGAAGATTTTCGAATTTGTCTCGATAAGTGAATTTGAGAATATGGGCAATAAAACACTGAATAAAATCAGAATAGCGCTATTAAACGAAGTAACTAAAATTGATAACACGAATGCAAAGGCAATACGTGAGATAATGCTGAAATACCATGATGATCCTATAGAAGGAGGACATTGTGGGATATATAGAACCACTGAGAAGATCAGGAGATACTATTACTGGAAAAATATGACAAAAGACATTGCCAAATATGTGAAAACATGCCATAAATGTCAATTGGCTAAAACGGAGAAACATATAAAAAGTCCAATGACAATAACGGAGACACCAAATAGGGCTTTTGATACGGTGTACGTAGATACAATTGGACCATTTCCAAAGTCATATTATGGAAATGAATATGCAGTCACAATGATATGTGACTTAACTAAATACTTGGTAACAATACCAATAAAAGATAAATCAGCTAAGACGATCGCAAAAGCGATATTTGAAAATTTTGTGCTTATATACGGTCCAATGAAGACGTTCATTTCGGATATGGGCACAGAATACAAGAACTCTATACTGACAGAGCTTTGCAACCTATTGAAGATAGATAAACGCACATCGACAGCACATCATCACCAGACACTAGGTACGATAGAAAGAAGTCACCGGACTTTTAACGAATACGTACGAAACTACATATCAGTAGATAAAGACGACTGGGATGAATGGCTCAAATATTTCACGTACTGTTTTAACACTACACCATCTACAGTACATGATTATTGCCCTTATGAACTTATTTTTGGAAAAATTCCAAACAATTTTAGACAATTTAGTGAAGTAGATAGAGTTGCACCACTTTATAATATAGATAATTATGCTAAGGAAATTAAATTTAGATTAGAAGTAGCAATAGATAGAGTTAAAAAACTATTAGATATAAATAAAATAAAACAAAAAATTAATTATGATAAAACAAAATTAGATTACAATTTTAAAATAGGAGATTTAGTCTTAGTAAGAAATGATGCAGGACATAAGTTAGAGATGGCATATAAAGGGCCATATAAAATTAAGAAAATAGATTTCAGAAATAATGTAACCATAGTTGATAAGAAAACAAATAAAGAACAAATAGTTCATAAGAATAGACTTAAGTTATACAATATTAAATAAACAATATGCATTCTTTTCTTAAATCTATATTTGTAAATAAAATAAAATAAATTTATTGTAAAATGTGAAACTTGCACTTGATACAACCACAAAAAAAAAAAAAAAAAAAAAAAAACCCAACAGTACAAATAATAAAAGAATGTCCATAGAACAAAATGTTATATGAACATTCTTATAAAAAAGGAAGGTGTAGCGTAACACGACTTTCGTAGTGTGCTGTATAATACCCACACTGCATAGCGTACAATATTTGCAAATGCGGAAATAACAAATATCAATATTGTTGACCACTGCATTTGCAAAACATTGTATGACTGCGTATATTCTTATTGTTTGTTGTTGTTACGCTGGCACACTTATGTTTATGCTGACCCAAGTGCAGGTAACACATTGTTGTTGTTAATATAGGTTGTAAATATGTATATAAAGAAGAACCTTTTATAATCAATTACTCATTAATAATTTATCAATCAAACAATTAATAGTTTAGCTCCTAGATAGAGCTGAAATAATAATAATAATAAATACTATTTAAAACACAAAAGTATCTTGTTTGCTATACTACAATATTTTTGAAAGATTTGCACATACATAGATTTAAAATTTTTCGTTTCGTTTAGCTTTAATAATTGGTATGTGTTGAAATTTTGGTTGTCGGACAAAACTTACAATTTTTTTTTAACACAACCAATAAAGCTAGAAAAATTAAATTTTGATATAAGTCACTATATATTTAGGTCCTCAACATACTTTCTTTTCAAAAGAACTTATTGATAATTTCAGAGGATGTTGAAAGATAAATTTGTGTAAATTTTTTTTTATAAAATTCACAAGATTCTGTTCATCCATCCATTTGAGACCAATAGTGGCATTGTAGGAGAAGTAGTAGTATAGAATTATATTTTTAATCAAAGATTTAATTTTTTTTAAGTAAAATAGATCGTGCAATTTTTCTCCCTTTTGTCGCTACACCTTTTACAATTGTATTTCATCGATTGTTTTTCAGAAAATATCAATTGATTTTCAGAAATAATCAAACGTATCAAACGTATTTCAGAAACTATTAAATGTATTTCAGAAATTAGCAAATGTATTTCAGAAAATTAATTGAATTTCAGAACTCTAACGCTATTTACCTTGCAATATAGAAAAGTTGTAACTGTTTCTATAGTGATTTGCAGTCACAGAAAATGTTTCTCAACATTTGAACTTACTTTTGATGCACTGGAACTTTTCTACAATATAAGAACCCGGAGAGAAATCGGGAATGAAGTTTTGGATACATCTTGTCATCTTGTCTTGAAGACATGATTTCGAAAAAAACACATTTAAAGTTTACATGAAATGTTACAAATGTAGTGTAATACTTAAAAAATATGTTTTGTACATCTTTCTGACTATTTTTCTGAAATTCAATTGACATTTTCTGAAGTACATTTGATATTTTCTGAAATACATTTGATAATTTCTGAAATACGTTTGATACTTTCTGAAATACATTTGATATTTTCTGAAATTCAATTGATGTTTTCTGAAATTCAATTGATGTTTTCTGAAATACAATTGGAAAAGGTTTAGTTTTAGATGAACAGGATGATCGTGTGTTTATGTAGATCTGAGATTAAATTTGAAGATCTTTTTATGTTGTTTTTTTTCATGGGAAATATATTAAATTTCTGTTTGTGGAATAAAACTTAAAATCTTTATTAACGCTTAAGTAATACACTTTTGTGCATATGAGTCATTCCATGTCAGACCGAACACCTTTTTTACACCACCTCTTCCGATTTTCTTTAAATTTGCCAGACGTATTAAACATAAAAAAATATTTTACACGTGTTTTGGGAAAAAAATTAAAAATTTTTTTTAAAAAAGTTATTTGCATTTGAAAATCGTCAAAATCGTGAAAAATCTTCCGACATGACAACATTTAAACTAATGTTTTTATAAAACTAGTGAATGGATTTTGAAGTTCAATACCTTATTTTAAAGGTATTTGAACCTTCTTTTTAAAAAAAATATTATTTTTTATAAAAACATTAGTTTAAATGTTGTCATGTCGGAAGATTTTTCACGATTTTGACGATTTTCAAATGCAAATAACTTTTTAAAAAAAAATTTTTAATTTTTTTCCCGAAACACGTGTAAAATATTTTTTAATGAAGACTTCGTTCTCAAATTTTGAAAGACATCGAAGACATCAAAGTCAATTTTTAGCAAAAATCGTACGGTTTGACATGGAATGAGTCATATTTAAGTTCTCCAATTTGAGTTCGAAAGAATAGAGATCCTTTTGTTTTGTTTCATAAAATTGTCAAAATCCGCTTTTACTTGATACTAATAGCGGCATTGTAGGATGAATAATATAAATTAAATAAATTTTAAATTTGAAATCCTTTTACAAGGAAACAAGATCACGAAAAGAAAAACTGTGATATTTCGCAATTCTACTCCATTTGGTCTCTAGTTTTAGACGTCTACCATCCGGTTCGTGTGTAATTAGATAAGATTTGATTAATTTTTTTTCACGAGTAAAGAAAAAATTATTTTTTTTTGGGATAACGGAATAAAACATCAGTTAACTGGTAAAGGTAGAAAAATGAAATTTTAGCATAAGTTACTAAATATTTGAATTCTCAACATAAATTATTTCCGAAAGAATTTATTGGTAACATCAAAGGATATTAAAGGATACAATTTTGAAGGGACATTATTGATATATTTTTGTTCTGATATGATAAAATAAAAAAAATTAACAAAATTGTTAAGATTCACTTAATCCATTTGTTATGGATAGCGGCAATAAAGGCCGAGTTTAAGTGTTTTAATAAATTTTTGGAGGAATTAAGTCCTGTTTAAATTACATTATTTTTTTCTTTTGGGACGAAAAAAAATAGTTGTTTTTATGCGAAATTTATAAAATTTTGAAAACTTTATAAATACATAACTAAGAAAGGTAGAATTATTATATTATTTAAGTATTCAACATAATTTATTTACGAAATATTTTATTGGTAATTTCAAAGGATACCAAAGTTTCAAGATTTGAAAAGACATTATCTTCATATTTATTTTTTTTGGTAATGGAATATAAAAATAACATTGCGAAAATTCACCGCTTTTATTTAATACGAAAAACGAATTGTAGGATGAGTGTAACTAGTTCAATATACAGTGTGTGATAATACATTGGAAACTTTTATAAAATTCAGTATTTGCCAATTTTGTTTTTTAAGGATTTCGCGTTAGGTCCTAAAATTAAGTAATTTTTTGCGAAATCATCCTTTGGTGTGTTCTCTATCGAAAGATACTAAATTTGTTACAAAAAAAATACAATAAAAAATTGATAAACGAAAAAAAAAAATATTTTTTTGTGTTGACAAAATAATGGAAACTTTTAAACTTCTGTGCCAGAGGTGATTAAAGATATATTATATGTCTGTGAAGTTGGCATCTCAAATTTTAGCATCTCACTAAAAACATGCAAATTTACTTGCATCCAGCGTAGTTCTATAGTTCCTGCAATAGTTCTTCAATAGTTCTATTGATTTGACCTTAAAATCGCGATTTAAAGATTTAAGGGACTATTGCAGGAACTATAGAACTATGCTGGATGCAAGTAAATTTGCATGTTTTTAGTGAGATGCTAAAATTTGAGATGCCAACTTCACAGACACATATATTATTATTAAATAAATATTATATTTATAGTTTCTGACGTTTTCTTTCAACTATTTTTTTAACCACAATTGTATTTTTCAATGTTTTAATCTTATAATTTATTATTATAATATAATGGCAAGAATAAAGTTATGTGAAGAGTTAAAAGCCATAATAATAGCAGATGTTACTGCTGGTCTTCAGCAAAAGAATATTTGTGAGAACTGACTCAACATTTTGGCGGTTTAAAAAATGTCAAAAACAATCTGAAACTAAAAATATGTGTTTGAACAGTTTCCCGACTGAGGCTGATCTTGGTTGTTATTGTCCTGTGAAGAAACCACTGACAACAGAGAAAAATCTTCTGGCTCTCATATACTTTACTAAAGATCACATGAATTAGTCAAGACGGTGTTGGAATACTGTTTCCTTTTCGATGAAGTTTAATTTAAGAGGCCACTATGGAAGAACGTTTGTACGACGACCAAAGGGAAAAAGACTAAACACAAAATATGCAAATAAGTGTCGGTGGCAATATTATGGTATGGGGATGTTTTGATACAGGTAAATTCTAAATGAAATAATGTATCCATACGCGGAGGAAAATATGAACCTGGTCTCTAAGGTCCAACATGACAATGACCCAAAACATACCTCCTAAGTTGTAACAATCTAATGCAGTTAGTGTTTTGGAATGGCCAGCCAAATCACCAGATCTAAATTCCAAAGAAAATCGGACACGAAATTATACAAACAAGACAGATCAAAAAAGTAGCAAAAAAATTCAATGAATGTGATCAACAATTTAATTGACTCCAGTCCTTGGCGTTGTGAAAATAATGGATAACAAAATATTGAAGCCAAAAGTAGAGGGAAAGTTTTCAATTATTGTATAGTAAAGGTTTCCATTCTTTTGTCAGCAGCATAAAATTTAATAAGTTTTATTTTTTCAGAAGTTAACATTCTTTTTCTGTAAACATTTTTTTCTTTTTAAACTCTCTTTTAACTCATACTCTCTGTCTGTCTGTCGTGGGTCAATCCCATTCCCCCTTATCCAATTGATCTGAAACTTGGCCCATAGTCTTGTTGTGACTACGACATAATTTTGGAGAAGTCAAGCATAATTACGCACAGTCAAGGAGTGATCTAAGTGTCATTTCCCTCATCCGATCGATCTGAAACTTGGTCCATACACTTGCTGTGAAAAAATATTAACTTTGACATGGTCACGCACAGTCACGCATAGTCACGCACAGTCTCGGAGTGATTTAAAACCCATTTTCCATTATACGATAGATCAGAAAATTGGACGATAGAATTAGTGTGAAAAAAGATTAAAGATTAAGATTGCGCACAGTCACGCATAGTCACGCACAGTCACGGATATTCAAAACTCATATTCATAAGGAAAGAAAGAGTTTTAATAAAAACTTTGTTTTTATGGGTTAGATTATTTAAATAAATAAAATATACAAATTTATAAATTAACTAGCTGTTTTTACCCGGTCTTGCCCGGGATAAAAAGGCCTTTGACTTGAAAAATGGTTCACTATGCCTACCAGGCGCTGAGTACTTAAAAATTTGTATGGGCAGTAAATTAATTTTTTATTTCAATTCAAAATTTTCTGATTTTTTAATTTAGAAGTTTTTTAAGATGCTGCAGCAAAAATGCTTCAAAAATAAGTTGCGAAACCGCTTTAAGTATCTTTTAAGTGTATTTATAAACACCAAATATAAAGGTATCGTTTGCAAGGACTCAGAACTTTTAAAAATTGAATTACTTCATTCAATAAGTGATCCTCATTGAGCAGAGACGTCAAATTCAAGTTTCAGAAATGAAATACTAATGCGACGTTTAATATTGTGTCGCAAGGTTTCTTTAAGCAACTGGTTATAGTATATGTGTTGCCTATTTTGGTCAACAGGTAATTGTTTCGTAGATAAAATTTATCATACGACATTTCAATAAGCTGTGTTCCGAGAGCGAGTCGCGTCCGCTTCCTCGCGTCTGGCAGCCACACCCGTGCTGCCGCGCAGTTGTTGTCAACTTATTTTAATTGCCAAAATATATTTTTCAGATCATTGCGATATTTTAGCTGAGCTGTGTTCCGCGAGCGCGTCGCGTCCGAATCCGTCGCGTCCGCGTCCGCGCGCCTCGCGCCGTTTCATCGCAGCTACTACCCGTGCTGCCGCTTAGTTCTCGTTAACTTATTTTAATTTCTAAAACATATCTTTTAGAGCATTGCGATATTTTAGGTGAGCTGTGTTCCGAGAGCGCGTCGCATCCGCATCCGCATCCGTCGCAGCCGCACCCGTGCTGCCGCGCAGTTGTTGTCAACTTATTTTAATCGCCGAAATACATTTTTCAGATCATTGCGATATTTAGGCTGAGCTATTTTCCGCGAGCGCGTCGCATCCGCATCCGTCGCGTCCGCGTCCTCGCAGCTACTACCCGTGCTGCCGCTTAGTTCTCGTTAACTTATTTTAATTCCTAAAACATATTTTTAGAGCATTGCGATATTTTAGCTGAGCTGTGTTCCGTTTGGCAACCACTCCTGTGCTGCCACGCAGCTGTTGCCAACTTATTTTAATTGTCAACAAATATATATTTGTTCACCGTGTAGTTATTTCCGTGTAAACCAAATTTCAGAGAAATCCGTTGAAAAGTACAAATTTGTATAGGGAAGAAATATACAACAAAATATGAATCTTATAAGAAAATTGGGCGTAAAAGTAGGCGTGGTCGGTAAAAATCATATGGCGACCTTCTCTGGAATATGTACTAAATTTCGGAGAAAGCCATTGAAAAATAAAAGTTTGTATAGCAATCAAATAAAGAAACAAATAAAAGGAAAAAAATAAGTTCTATATGCATAGAAGTTGGCGCAAGGTAGGCGTGGCCTGTAAGAAGCATATGGTGACCTTCCCTGAAGTATAGAGATCGTGTGACCAAATTTTAGACATCCCTTGAAAAATAAAAATTTCTATAGTGAGCAAATATACCAAAAAACAGAAAATTAATTTTGCATAAAAGTGGGCGTAGAAGTAGGCGTGGCCGGCAAGAATAATGTGGCGACTTCTCTGGAGTACAGAGATCGTGTGTAGCAAATTTCAGAGAAATCCGATAAAAAAAAAATTGTGTAGCGAACAAATGTACCAAAAAACAGAATATGAATTGTATACAAAAAGTGGGCGTAACAGTAGGCGTAACTGGTGCGAAGAATATGGCGACCTTTCCTGGAGTACAGAGATCATGTCTACCAACTTTCAGAGAAATCGGTTGAAAAATAAAAATTTATATAGCGAACAAATATACCAAAAAAAAAAGAAAACGAATTGTATACAAAAAGTGGGCGCAGAAGTAGGCGTGGCCGGTAAGAATCATACAGCGACCTTTCGTGGAGTACGGAGATCGTGTGTACCAAATTTCAGAGAAATCCGTTGAAAAATAATAATTTGTGTAGCAAACAAATATACCAAAAAGCAGAAAATGAATTGTATATAAAAAGTGGGCGTAAAAGTAGGCGTGGTCGATAGAAAGTATATGGTGACCTTAGCAGGAGTACAGGGATCGTGTGTACCGAATTTCAGAGAAATCTGTTAACAAATAACAATTTGTATAGTGAACAAATATGAATAAAACAGAAAATGAATTTTACATAAAAAGTGGGCGTAAAAGTAGGCGTGGCCGGTAAAAAGTACATGGCGACCTTTCCTGGTGTATAGAGATCGTGTGTACAAAATTTCAGGGAAATCCGTTGAAAAATAAAAATTTGTATAGCGGTCAAACAAACAAATAAACAAACAAACAAACAGAAAATGAATTTTATATATATAGATAAGAGTTTTTAATTTTCAATACCAACTTTTTGGTATTGACCGTTCCATTCGCCAGCAATATATTTTGTTAAAAGTTTCCATGGAATTGTCACTCACTGTATTTTGTTAAACATTTTATCCTCTAAAAATTTAAAGTCCTATTAAAAGGATACAAGATCGCGAAATGAAAAAACTTTAAATGGAATTTTAATCCATTTGGTTAAATTTTAGACGTACTTATATAGTTCGGTGTAATATATACCATCGGACGGTGTTATAAATATAAAAATATAATTTTGTGATTCGAACAGATTGACAAAAGAATGTCACAAAAAGGCCTTAAGTATTTATATTTTAAAATACATTTTGTAATTAGTTATAACCAAAAATTCTGAGCTTTAGATTTATATGCTCTTTAAAGGTTAGAGAAAAAAAAAATGGCAAGTAATGGCAAAATGACAAGGCATATAGAAATCTTTAATATTGAAATGCATTTAAAATATACATATGGCTAAAATCTTATATATTATATTACAAAAAATCGTAAATATCTAAGAAAAAATGGCTGATGGCATTACAAAATTTTTGCTTAAATAGACAGTTCGTTTTTGTTCGTGTAAAATTCTTAAAGTAGAATAAATTATGGTTAAAGTAAAGTGAGTATAGTAAACTGTTAAAGGCACTTTTAAAGCACTTGTTATTCACTTATGGCTATATTATTATTAATATATCATGCTTAGACCCAATACTGATTACGCCTTAACAAAGGATTACTGGGAGGCGCTGATGGTGGTGTAGCTGAAGCCGGCTGTATTGTACTCTGGGGTACACTCGAATAACCAGCAAAATCATTTGCCATATCGCAAGAGGAACTCCAGGTATCATTCTCTAACTGATAGGGATTGTAGCGTTGGGGCAACATCATTTGTTGAACATCACATTGATCGTCGGTTTCATCTTCATCGGGATCATAGTCGGGATAGTCGTGTTTATATGACTCTACAGGTATAATTTTACAATGGGGTATATTACTAAATCCGGGTAAAGGAGTAGAGTTGCCGGTAACTGGCATCGAATCAGCTTCAGAGTTGGCGTAATGATGTTGATGATGAAGATGATGATGATGTTGAGGACTAACAGAAGTCAGATCCGGTGGACAGGGCAATGAAGGTGGCTGATCTTTCGATATATTGGCTTTGTGACGTTTCAAATAGCGGAATTTCAATATCAACATTATAATCAAAATACACATTAAGAGAATGATAAGGGCGCATATAATGGCCACATAATTCACCGAAAAGTCACTGGCAGCTTTAGTTACTGTGCCATTGTCCTCCACGGTTGTACGATATATTATATTGACGGAGGCTTGTGCTGGCTGCACAGTCTTGATATGCAGTTGATATTCAAAACTATCCAAATCCTCCAAGGTTTCTTCCACCGATCCATAGGGTATAAAATAGACCACACCACTTCGTAGCTCTTTGTAGGAAAAACTACTAGTGGTTCTTTCATTTTGATTATCCGCCGCCAAACCGGTGCTTCTGATAATTTTTCGTATTTGACCTGTAGTTGGCATTTTGGTTATTATAAATTTCGGATTAAATTTATTCAATTTCAGCGATAACGGATTGTCAGCTACCAGTAAAGACATTAAACGAATCTTTTCACCTTCCGCCAAGCCCTTCAAGGAAATATCATTAATTTGTATAACAGGTGCCACCTGAACGAACACATCAATGGTGGCCGCATAAACGGTGCCGGGTACATAAGCACTAACTTGAAAGGTATCATTCGAACGATTCAAATCCGTTTGCATATAATTTATTTGTCCGGTTTCTAAAAGATTTTGATTAAATCTCAAAGTTGGCTGATGTTTCAATACAATTATGCCATATAACGGTGAATTTGTTATGTTATAAGCCAATCTGTCGGGTTGAACGTTCGTCCTCAAGCCGATATGATCAAGTTTCATTACAGCCGTGGTAGAACCTTGCTGAACTTCAACGGCTATCTGCTGATCGGCCGGTAACAATGATATGGGTGCAATTTTTATGGTAAATATTTCATAGGCCGGATTAAATTTACCATCTGAGACTGTAAAACAAAACGTTGTTGATTGCGGTGTACCAAAGTGTACGTAAATTATACGATCGTTATTTATGTCGGCCTGGGTAAATTGATTCGAATAGGCTAGCAGCTCTTCGGCCTCTCCGTCTTTCGAGATTTTCTTTAAAACACCCAAAGTGGGACCACTCATGACATCATATATAATTTCTTCCGGTGTTGTATCTTTGTCTTCTGTCAGCAGTACGTTGCGGGTAATGGTACGATTTTCTCCTTCCACCACTGTCATTTGTGGCAAATGTGTGACTAGTTTGAAGGGTTGATCATTGATGGGATTTATCGAGACGGGTATTGTGAGATTGCAAAGGAAGATGTTGCTGTAGGAACAAGAATAAAAAATAAGTTAATAAATTTCAGAAATCAGTGATATTCATGGAATATTCTAACTCGAGAGAATTGAAAAAAAAAACTTGGATTGCAAACATATGTATTTACTTTTAGCGTCTCAAAAACTGAATTTGTAGCACCACTTTTTTCTCACAAGACAAAATTAACAATTTTGTTTCAGGTTGGAAATACTGTTTTTGACATCCGAGTCAAATTTCCATGTCCATATCTTTATTGGTTAAATAGTAACGCTTGATTTTGTAAACAACTGAAATCGTTGATTTTAACAATGTCTGATTTTGTTGAACTAAGAAGATCATTGTCCAAAAACGATGAGGATGTTGCAGAAGGATTTCAGTGACCAGGTTATACTGAAAGAAACAAAATCAGTTGCAAGAAGACGGAGATAGATGTCAAGACAAAGAGCGTCCCGGATGAGAAAAATGCTAACTAATGAACAACACGTCAAGGAAATTAATTATTCGGCGCGAAAAGTATCTTGCTGATACTTTTTATATCTTAAAAAGAATCAGTCGACACTTTTTTAAAATATATTTTGGGCCAATAATGCATCAAATCTCTATTGGTTCCAAAAAAGATATATTTTTTTTTAACAATGTTATCTGACTACCAAAACGAAATGAAATGCATTATTATGGGTGATGTGATTTGGATCGATGCTTACGACCCCGAAGCAACTAACCAATTAAGCGAATATCGTGCAAAAGGTGAAGTAAACCCGAAGAGATCACGCCAAAATCGTTCAAAAATCAAGAACATGTTAAGAGTTTTCGTCGATTATAATGGTATGGTACATTATGAATTCCACCCGCCAGGTCAAACTTTCAACAAGGAATAGCATTTGAGTATTTTGCGTCATTGGTGTGAAGCTTTTCGCAATAAGCGGCCCTCCTTGGATACTGTTTTGAATTGATTGCGGAGATAAGATCCGACTCGCAACACGCGTTGAAGGCAATTCCGGAAATCAGTTATAATAAATGTTTCGAGGACTGGCAAAAACGTTGGCATAAGTGTATTGTCTTGCGAGGAGGTTATTTCGAGGGATTTTTCATTTTATAACAAAATTCGCCTTTACCGGGACCTAGTAAAATCCAAAAACTTATATAAGCTGGCAGCACCAATCAGACCGTTCCTATAAATCTCTTGAGTTACTAAGTTGACCTCAGGTGTCTTCTGTGATTTTCTTCAAAAATAGCGTCACAACTTGGTAGCAAAAAGCCGTGGGAGGAGAAGATTCGGACCTGATATTCATGGAGCACATTATTATGTGCAACGAGTCATGATCCATCAAGCATCCGAATGACTCATTCCTAAATATGAAAAATAGAAAAGGTCGATTAAATATTAAAGTCATGTTGACTCTTTTCTTCGACTATCGTGAAATCCTTTCGAAGAATTAACAACATTATCTGAGTGCTGTGAGACGTTGAAGGGAATATACAGCGTAATAGCCCAGATGTGATGAAGGAATGGTGTTGGATTATACAACACTATAGTGGATCAGCGCAAAAATTGATACTCGTATCTGAATTCTTGGCCCAAAACTCAACAAATATCACCAAACAAGTACCATATTCCTTGATATAACACCCTCCTACTTATTGATTTTTCGAAAATATAAATTATCACTTCGCGAAAGGCGTTTCGACTCAATTAAGAAATATAACTGAATTATTAGTTGTAGAAAGCGTGAGAAGAGACAAGTTTCTGGTAATTTTTTTAAACAGATATTAATAATATAAACTGTGTTGAAGGAGGAAACAGGGAGTATGGTTTGCGGATAATTGACTTAAATGTTATTAGATTGTAAGTGTCAAGAAAAACTAGTGCGTTGTGTTTGCGGTCAATAGACTACAAATGGAAATGATCTTCTAGAGAAGTAGTTAATACGAAATGAAACTCAAGCACTTGCAATGAGCTCAGTTATCTCAGCAGAACATTTTCCATGGTAATACTGTCATTATTGAGCACAAATGCCTCTTTTTTACACGGTCCAGCAGCTCTAAAATTGACTTAGAAGCACTTGCTCGTATATGGGAGTTTTATATAATTTTCCGACAGATTAGGTAGTATATGTAGTATGAAGATCAGGAGTGTAGTAATTTTTCCACCACTGTATGAAATCAAAATACTTTGACACTTGAATACAAGTTCATTACACCGGACATCCCGATTGAATTCTCTTACCCAGAACAGTAAGGGTATTCGACTTCTTATATACAGTTGACACTGTTTAAACCATGGCTCTATGGTGAAACAAACAATCAATGCTATTAACTTTTCGCGACTTAGAGGCCGTTAAAAGGTCTTAAGTGCGCATTGTTATTGTATTTAGATACTAAAGACAAAGCAAAGACATATAGAAAGCTTTCTCCTGTAAAATTTTGATGTTGGCACTTAGCTATTTTTGCAAACATGGCTCGTTATTATGTGAATATGTGGGCCGAGTGGTTTGACGGTGATTCTGCTTCACACACATGCACCAAGGTTTTTTCTATATGAAGATATAATTCATCAATTGCAACTTACCCTTGCTCTAAATAAACCGACATCAATATTGTATCTTCCAAAGTATCCGTATGATCGTGAATGTAATAAACTTTTTTCGTAAAGAAATCGCTGGGATGGAACTTATGAATTGATCTAAATTCATGACCCAAGCCAATGGAACCATGACTAGGTTTTTGAAAAGCTTCAATATACAGCTCAGGATTATTTATACCGGCACGTGTCTTCAAATATTCCAACATTTTGGAGAAATCCAATTTTATAGGAACCGAACCACCTTCATCCACCGTCAGCTTAGAGACGGGTAGAAATCTTAAAAGACCACCAGACGATACTGAAATTTCAATATTAAATTTTTGATCCAACAAACGATCACTTCTTTCGGCTATCACATCAAAATAAAAAGAATCATTTATGCGGAATTCAATAATAACCGCGGTATGTTCATAGAATATGCGACCATTATCGATATCGTCCTGAGTGAATTCGGTAACTTCTCTGCCATGACCGCCACCGGTTTCCATATATTCATTGACTATGCGTCCCAGACTAGGCGGAACGGTAATATTGTAACGTATTTCTCTTTCCTCATCCGAACATTTGAAAAACAAATGATCTCGTAATATCTGCTTTTTGGTAAGCGGGAAGACATGCAAGTTCTCATTACGATCTTTTATGATTTCAATGGGTTTAATGGCAATATTCAGCAGCTGCTCAGTAGTGTTGAAGAGACCATCTGTTACGATAAATAAGATTTCATTACGTCTGGAATTTGAATCATGTATAAAGTAGATTTGTTCATTGTTAATGTCATTTTGGGTAAACGTTTCGATTTTCTTGTTGGGTGTAGCTTTAAACGCCAAATACCCGCCATAGATATGATGAATGGCAAAAGTAAGATTTTCGGGAGGTGTATCATAATCTCGGGCCACTAAAATATTAAAAGTAATTTCATTAAAATATATTTTATATTCTTAAAGTAAATCTTTTAAAGCATTTAAACTCACTTAAATCTGTATAACGTATTATATAACGACCACCATTCCATACTTGTAGGCCAGTATTTGTCACCACCAGTGGCTGTTCATCATTGACCGGTATTATGGAAAATTCCAATTCAAACGGTTCACTTTCTTTATTGCGGGCCGTAGCAATCAATGTCATTGTGTCTGTTGAATTTTCACTGCCATTATGAATATACTGTATTGAACCTTGATCCAATTGCTTTTGAGTGAATCTCTTCACTTTTGAATTCGCAGCCATTATATAACCAGCTAATGGATTAATCGTTATAATGTATTCTAATATTTTTCCTATGTAGTATTCAGAAAATGGTTGTATATCGGCTGCACTTAGCTGTACGGTCTTGTCCTCCACCACTGAGATGACATTTGAGTGCATATATAACTTTTCCGGTATGATAACTATGCGTAAAATTAAATTTCGTAACCATGTTATGCCATTAGTGACATCAAATACAAAATAATCGGTTGACTGATTCACACCGGCTTGTATGTAAAACATTTTTTCGGTATTTATGGCCAATTGATCAAATACTTTGCAATTATACTCGTCATCGAAGGACATTGATTGCATTTCCAAATAACCGTGGAGTGGAGAGGATGTCACCAAAAACGTGATGTCACCGGGTGAGATGTTGGGATGAACGACCTTAACATTTTAAATAAATAAGAAATTAAATTACTTAAGCTTTAGGTACACCAGAATTGAGAAATCATCTTTGTAATTAATTGTATTTATTTGGTTTTATGAATATCTGAAGTTTTCAGAAAAAATCCGATTCTAGCAGATTATGATTTAAAAGCAAATTTTGTTTAATTTAAGTTGTGGCAGCTTGTATGCTTTCAAAATTACCAATATATAGTTATATTCATGCGCTCAATAAATGCGCTCGTAAATTGTATATTACGACTTATTTTTTAGGTCATTGATCTAAAGTATAATAAATATTTAATTTGATACTAAAATTGTTCATAGCAAATATAACATGTTTTAACTACATCATTCCCACCACTTATTTAAAAAATCCAGAATCAATTAAAAAATTATTAACTGTATTTTTAAAATTATTTTTGAAATTAAATACTAAATTAAATATTTAAACACGATTTTTTATTTTATTTAACAAAAAATAGCAATTGTTAGTCCAAAAATACCTTTTGAAAATCAAATTAAAAAAACTAACTAATAAAAACCAATTTTTTATTATACTCCCTTTCCTTTAAATCAAGTTTACCATCATGATTAACTGAATAATTGATTGACTGAAAAAGAAACATGGTTGCCAATTTAAAAAAAAAAAAAAAACCTTAAAATTTCGAAAAATCCAGAATTATCTCATTATCATGAATTATGTAATTATCGGGTGTCAATCTACCCCTCTGAAACCATCGTCTTGCCTTAAGGCACTTTACCCGAAGGTCTGCGATTTCCGTGCTCCACCAGTAGTTCCGTCTCTATCCTTTCTGGGAATTTCTAAAGGGTTCCGATTAGCTGGAGACCAAATTCAAATTTAATGTAGTCTAATAATGGTTCGGATCGTATTTGGACACGACTTGTTGACGAAGATGCTGTCGATATATGAGCTAATATATGAAGATATTTTTCAGATATTTTCCATTAACTTTTCATAGTATTAATTCGAAATATGAGATAGTAGACTACATGAATGATAGCTCAATAATTTAAACTAGCAAAGCACAGCCCTCTAAATTCTAATGCAAATTAATTTTTTTCATTTAATAAATAATTTTATAAGAGCCTAAAGGTATGCTAATCAATTTTAGCCAATTCAACACTTTTTAAATAAAATTAATTAAATTCATTATAAATATTTGTTGAACACACAGAACATATATAAATGGTTTTGTTAATAATTTTTAAGAAGCTTAAAATTATGCTAATCAATTTTAGCTAATTCACAATTCAATACAGGTATTTTGATATTTATAATAAACACACACACAGTATGTGTTTAATGTGTGTTAGTAGCAACTTTAAATTAGCATTACTCCAAAAAAATGTACCAGACGGTGCAAATCTGTAAATCTGGTGGACAGCTAAAAAGAAATACGGGGTATTTTTGGTCAAAATCGATTATTACTTAAAGTAATTACATCGGTCACAAGCAATCGCCTTGCCTATTAATATTATAAATATTTGGCACTGCCTATCAAGTTGGTATAGACCAATACAGTATAAACTCGATTACCGCAACTCTCACAACGCGCAACTCCTCGATTAACGCAACACCGTTATTAAAAGCATTGTAGACTCAGTCAACGCAACTTTTAAAACAATTTTCCTCTGTAAATGCAACTATTTTTTTTTCTTCTTTTTTTCTATACCAACTAAGTTGTTTTGTCGTTATTTTACCGTTTTTCTCGGAACACACACAGTATGAAATACAGAAAAAAGTTTTAGTCTTGTTTCTAATCAGTTTCGTAAAAAACATATCGCGATCAGTTGCATAATAAAAGCGCATAAAAATGCCAAAGACGACAAAGTGTAGTAAACTCTCAATTAAACAAAAAAGTGAAATTTTGAATAAGCTTGAAAAAAGCGTATCGGTGAAAGCACTATGCCAGGAATACAATGTACATAAATCAACAATAACCAGAATAAAGCAAAACAAATCAAAATTTATTAAATTTGTTTCAAATGCTGAATCCGGCCCAGGAAAGCGAGCAGTAATTAGAGCCTGTAAAAATCCAAGAATGGAAAAAGCCCTACTATATAAATGGTTTTTAAAACAAAGAGAACGAAATTTGCCGGTTTCTGCAGAGATCTTAAAGTCGAAGGCCATTCAGCTGCATATAAAAATTCAAGAAAAACCTGTTAATTTCCATGCAAGCAAAGTATGGTGTTCAAATTTTTAAACACGTCATGGTATTCGGATGCTTAAAATTTGTGGAGAAAAGCTCCTAAATAAACACTTATCGAGCCATTTTTGCAAAATTTTCATGACAAAGTATTAGAGCTTAATATAAAACCGGACCAAATCTATAATGCAGATGAGTCTGGATTATTTCATAAAATAATGCCAAATAGAACACTTGTAAGCTTTAATGAGTCATCTGCACCGGGTCGAAAAGTTATCAAGGAACGCATAACTGCTCCAACGCATCTGGTTTGCACAAAGTTAAAATGTTTGTTATCGGTAAATCATTAAAACCTCGAGCTTTCAAAAGTTTTGAAAACAATCCAGTTATCTATAATGCTAACATAAATGGTTTCATTATACGTTTGTTCAAATTTAAAAAAAATTGAAAATAAATTTTTATTTTTAGGTCAGGTCATTTCTTCAATCCAAAGATCTTCAAAAGACGGCAGCATTACTGCTACTGGATAATGCACAATGCCATCCAAATGATGGCGAGTTAAAAAGTGACGATGGTTTGATAACAGTCATGTGTTTTCCACCAAATTGTACAGCACTTATAAGAAAAGCCTCTTAGCACATTTAATTGGAAGTAAAGGCTCAAATATTGAAGAAAAAAATCAAAGCTTTTTCCTTACGTGATATTATAAAGAAGTGCTGGAAAAAGATTATGTATCCTAAGAATAACTAGAGAGATGAAGATAATTTACCACTTAGTTTAATAAAAGCAGAAGCCGTCAGAGAAAATGCGTTGATGCTGTCTGTCTCAGACTATTTTCGAGAAATTATGCCAGAAGAAATAATTTCTAATGTTAAAATTGATGAATGGGTATTTGAAAACGTTGAAAACGGCTCAAATTTTTATGGTGAAGATGTAGATGAAGTGCAAGAATTACCCACCAGACTGCTATTGAGTCATATAACAACTGCATTCAATGGACTGAAGAAAATGGAATGGATCTTAAGGATATTCCTATGCTTCAAAATCATCGTGAAAATGCTGTGCGGGGACACATATCAATCAAAAAAACACAATCAAAAATATGTGATTTTATTAAAAAGTAAATACAATTTATCTTTCCACTTTATATACATATTTTGGTTTAAAGTTAGTATATTTTCATTGCATTCGATCTCCTAACAGAATAAGTATGTATGTATGTACATATGAATATGAACTAATATGAATTTTTTAAGTTTCTTTTTTTAATAACACGTTCAAAAAAACTACTAAATTAACAGTGTTTATTAATAAAAATAAAAATGATTTCAAAAACGCATCAGAGTGAGGGTAATATACATACAAATTTTTTAACTCAGCTTGCGCAACAACCGCGTTTATTGCAACTACGCGAATTTCTATTAGTTTCGGTAATCGAGTTTATACTGTATATGAACTATTTAAATACTTACTTGTAGATCACTACCAGAATAAACTTTTTATTTCCATATTTATTTTCATTAACATACCTCCAATATATCTCTCGATATTAAAACACTTGTTGATTCTTCAACATATAAAGTTTGATTCTTCTTGACTTGTAGAGGTTCCCAATAGGCAGAGGGATAAATACGAAACATTACTTCGCCTTCAGCTGTTATATTTTTAATATGTACCCGATATCTAAAATATGAACAGAAATTGAAATAATTTCAAATTGTGAATTTTAATATTACCCCACTTACCTAACTTTGTCCATTGTAGCAATTTCGGTATTCCAATATACCAAACGATCTCGCTCAATATCCAAATGTGTGAAATTACTTAACGATGTTAAGTTAGAAGACTTATAATGCATCGACGACGACGATGTGGCAGTAGTATCTTCATTTGATCGTGGTCTACCCAGATACATGAGAATACCATAGGCTGGTGGCTTGATAACCTCATAATAGATTTCATCCAATTTCATATCTAAATTTGTTTCCAAAATAAAATCCTTATTTCTTAAAATCACGAATTTCCCCTCCTGAACTATGGTAGCATTGGTGGGTAACATGGAAACAAACGCATCAGAGGCATGAATCTCCAGCAGACCATTAACCTCATGCTGGCGATCGGTTACAATGAACGAAGCAGTGCCCACATCAGCACCACTGTGTTGGAACATAATCCGACGATTACTTATATCGTCCTGGGTAAAACTATCAACAAAATGGCCAGACTTATAGAAAGCGCCATTCGTACAGGATATGTGTATATAATGAATATCCGAACTATTGGTATTAACATCCGCATCTAAATAATGTAAGACTTCAGTATTTAATGTGCGAATGCCACCTCTCATGACATGGAATAATCGTTCCAAGGTGCGATAGGGAGCATTATCGTTGTTTAACTTTATGTGTACTTCAATGTTTGAAACAAATTGCAGATCTGTATCATCACTTGATAGAATCAACAAATCAAATGAATCCTCCGTTGATTCAGTATCATCGTGGCAGTAATAAATCTCATTCAAAAATAATTGCTCCAAAGTGAATTCCACTATGGTCAACACTTTCATATCGCGCTCCTCGTAACGACACAAAGTACCATGTTCCGGTTGAAAGGTTAATAAGAATTTTAAACTTTCATAAATGTTAAAACGTATTTCGAAATGATTTTTTGTTATTAACGCTCTTTCGCCCTCTTGAACATTGAGTATTTCACGAGTTTGATAGGATAATTTGTTGGTTAATTCTTCAAGCGGCGTAAACATAATCTTTAATTTACCAACAACATCATCACATTCCGCCACTGAGACAACAAATTCAAGATAGTCCGAAAAACTGGAATATGAATTATGATGGGTTTTATAGCGAATCCGATTCTTATCAATATCTAATTGGGTGAATGAATCCATTTCCTGAAAAGATAAAATACGGAAATATGTTATTTAAAATAAGCAAAATTTTATATCAGTAGGTCTTTTTCATCGAGATCCTTACCTTGGCAAATTTCTTTGATCCTTCCACATAAATATTACCATATTTGGTAGGATTCGATATTTTGTAAATAATATTACGGGGAAATGTATCAATTGGCACCGTCTCATAAGACAGAACATCATTGGTTAAAATAAATTCTCTCGATCCATTGATGGCAATCATTGAAGGATGACGTGCATTTATGCGCAAACGTGTAAAAGTAATGCGAAAATCAAATGTTTGAGTGGTTACAAAACCATAAGAGGCAATAAACTAAAAAAGTAAAAATTCCTATCTTTAAAAATAATATGATTAGAAAGTCCGCACTTACCTTAAATTCATCTTGCCAGGGAAAATCTTGATTATGAACATACCGTATATGACCCAACAACAATTGACTGTCACTAAACCAATCCACACTAACCCAAGTAGCATCAATCTGTCGTAGACGTTGTATGGAACCATATTGAGGCGCTTTGACAATATCGTAGCGAATATCAATATTTTCATCGGCCGTATTGGTGCCAAAAGATAAATTTGAGGGCGTTAGTAATAAGGAAGATTTATGTATCATTATAAGACCCGTATTGTTAACTAAACGTAATTCTAAGGGATGTACCGATACCGACAAATAAACCGTATCACTAGTTTCTATGCCATCCGATACTTGCATCAACAATTGATAGCTGAAGGCCTCCGAAGTAGTAGCATTGTACAAAAATGTTACTTTACCCGTATTAACATCAGCTTGTGAAAATGTCATGGTAGATTGGCCGTTCACCATAAATCTACCGAATGCCTCTTGTGGATTCGTTGAGGGCAATATTGTGTAGACCAACACGTTGGCTGGACTATCAGGATCTTGTATATTAAATAAATCGATATCTAAATTTTTTTCTATACCCTCTATAGCTCTTAAAATTTTATTGGATGGTATTTGCAATTGTGGCGGATCATTGATCGGTGTTATATTGGCGTGCAACATAAAACGATGTTTGCCTAAAATATTGTCCGGGACTTTGTGTATATCACCATAAATTTGCATATCCAAAGTAGCATGATCGCTGAAATTTTCCATACCATTATGAACATACTTCACTTTGTCCGTAGATAAATCGTTGAGATTGAAGGTACGACAGATTACAAAGTTATTTTTCTCGGCCGAAAATTGCAACAATTGACCGTATCTGGGTTGTTGCACGACATGAAAGACTATGGAAGAGTCCGAAAGGCCCGACATTTTACGAGTATCTAAAAGGAGATCCAAAAAGTGTGTTGATAAGAATACGGTACCACCTTCCAGCAGCTCCATAGGTGAAACGTATAGCAGCTCTATGGTGGGACTGGTTTCTGTGAAAATCTGAAGAGGTAAAAAAAAAATATATATATATCTTAAATATATTAAAAAAGTACCGAGAATTGGTCAATAAAACTAATATTCAATCATTAAAATTTGTTTAGCCACTTTCAAAGTAGGCTCCATTTAATGCAGTACACTTTTTCCGACTAACAATCCATTTTTCTATCAGGGAATTTATTTTTATAGCTTCTGTTAATTCGAAACTCTTTCTTTCTTTTTTAGTTTTAGGAAAAGGAAAAAGTCATAAGGAGCCGATCGAAATTCCAGATACAAATATCTTCGGGAAGCAACTCTGAATGTATAAGACAATGATAGTCGAAGACAACATTCAACTTGACTGTAAATTTTGATCAACTTTTTAATTATGTTGTCTAATCTGCACATTAAACTCTTAAATCTCATTTCCTGTAATGATGTATTTCATGAATATTGAAACCGCATTTGCTCATCCCACCAGACTCAATAAAAAACACAGCCTTTTAGAAACTACTTATACTCTTAATATAGGATGGTGCTGACTCTTCTCATAATTATTCTGATTTCAATATCTTTAGCGTGAGGTTTTCAAATGTAAATGTAAAGGTTTTCAAATGTATGGGTGTTTTGAGATAGACCCTGGTTTATACCTCACAGCCGCCGTAAGTAGAAACATTTCATATACAATAATTACTGATGAATGCTCAATGCCAGAAACCGGTCTGAGAAGAATACAGAGTAGTTATAATATTTAGAAACATATGCTTTCTTCTTCTCTAACACGCACTATTTAGAAAATCACGATAATTTTCTGACAGAAGAATATTCAGGTGTTGTAAATTCAAAACTGTATCCGAGACAAAAAGAAAAAATTGCAGGAGAAAAAAATTTTACATAGTTTGAAAAGTTTTTAATAAAAAAATTAATCTTGAAGTGAAAATTTATTTTTGAGCTGGGAAAAATTTGTCATATCAACATTGCGTAATTCGACCTAAATCTCATGTGTAAACAGGTAACAGATACATTTTTAGACATGGGAGCACGACCCTTTCATAAACCCTCAATCCAAACGGTACTTAACAGGTAATATATCATCAGACTATATATTAAAAAATAGGCATAATCCCTGGATTAGTCTCTGACTGAAAGTTGGCGCTACAAGTACTTTGTGGAAAATTATTTGTGACACTCTAAAAACATGGCGTTGAACAACTCAAAATTGTTTAGGAACTCAGCCACCCCAAGGAATTTCGTAGAAGCTGCTTTAGAAGAACTTGATAATTTATACGATAATCTGCAGTAGAGTAGAATGAAAATATCTTGTAGTTCGAATTCCACCTGACCATGGTTGACGGAAAATCGTAAACGAACTTACATATACAACCTCAATATTGTTATGCCAAACGAGGATAGCAATTAAGAATATGGAATCTCACCATTGCAAGCAAGGATAAGCAAGGTGTACAGAGTTTTTGCTAAAATTGGCGTATACCCTTCCTCTAAATGAGGAAAGCTCTGGTGCAAATACATAAGATAAGGATAAGCAAAAGATCAGTCAGAACAGGATGCGTTTTTCAAAGTTGAACTATTAGTAGACTACCCCAGGTGCGGGTACGAGAACTCAAACGATGGAAACACTTCGCGGAGATTTTTTAAAAATGATGAGACAGTAACTCGAATCACTGGAATTAACAATCCAACCATTAAAAGATTGGAAACGATCTTGAATGTTTTAAATTACAAAGAACAGGTTAATTCCACAAAATATGAAGAATATGCTTCCAAAACGGCATCACTTTTGGCGGAAATGTATTCACTGAGGAAATTGACCCCGGCTGTTCATAAAATAGTGGCGTGTGGCAAAGATATAATTGAATATCAATCTTTGACATTTGGAGAGCTTTCCGAAGAAGCTCAGGAATCCCTCAACAAATTTTATAAAAAACATAGATGCTCGAACACGTTCAAAGCATCAAGGATGAGGCAAAATGAGGACCTCTTCAATATGTTGGCAGCATCTTCCAATCCACTTATTCCATCTCTGCGGCATGTGAAGCTGCAAAAAGAGTTAGAATCCAATATCAAAAATATTTGATCCATCTTTTATTATACCATCGACTCAGAATCACTTTCTGTAAACCTTGTAATCACACTACAGGTCGCAAATATAAACATATTTGATTGAATTTTGATACGTAAGCTTCTATCGGCCATAGAACAAACGCTATTGAAATTGGTGAAATTCGGTATATGTTGAGACCTAGTCCCCATACAAATGACCCCTATGAAATCGACATAAAATGCCATAAGATCCAAACTATCACATAGATCTTAGGCAAATTGGGTTTGTATGTGTTTATTGCATCCATTAATCAGTAGTCAAAAAAAAAAATCCCAATAGGACAATTCTTAGTCATAGGCCCCAGATAGAGCTGCTTCCCGATCTTCACTTAATTCTATCAAAAAACAAAAATATTTTTCTCAAATTTGGTTTGTATATATTTTTTGAAAATATAAGTGACTGTATCAAATATGGTCAGGATCGGTCCATTTTTCGACCTAGTCCACATATAAATATAACATCCGATATGAACTTTTTCATATCTGCAGCCAAACAAATTAATAACAATGCCACTTAAATTTGGTTTATGAGTATTTTCTATATCGAATTAGTTGGACGGAAGAGATAGGGTCTATAAACCATGGTATAGGGTATCGTATAGTCGGTCTAGACCGACTATAATTTCTTACTTATTTATAAAACTATTATGTTTATTTAATTTTTCCATATTTTATAATTGAAAAAAAAAAAAAAAATAATACAAATTTAATACTACAACTCAACTTGAAATTTTACCAGAAAAAGTAAGTTTACAACAATCAAAGAGAGTAGTTTTCCATAGCTGACCGGATATCCCTTGCGATGTAGAACTTCTGATAAGCGTTTGGGTATAAATAAGACCAGCCTTTTCGTCTCCTCTGTCGATATATTTCCCTATTTCCCAGAAATAACGTTATTCAGCACTTATTTCGAGGTTATGTGGTGCTGACGAATCTTCCTCTTCAGTATATCAAATGTTCGATAGTGTTAAGATCCGGGGATTTTGGCGGCGATTGTAGCTGTTTTTTGGTGTTATGAAGCAACAAAAGCTTAATATTGTGGGCCGTATCATTTCCAAGTCCCCATTTTTGAGAGCTTTGTTTTATGTTGGCTTTCAAAATGTCCATGTAAGTAACCAAACTACCAACTCCATTGGCTACTATACAATCCCAGCCCATAACATCACCATCACCGTGTTTCACTGTCAGTACCGTTCTTTCGCAACACGAGCTATTATCCTCTGATACCACATATGCAAAATTTACTCTCATTACTAAAAAGAGCTTGCTCCCAAAAAATTTGGAGGCTGGAAAATAAATTTTTGGCAAAAGATTAGGCGCTTCTTTTTATTTACTTTCGAAATATGTGGCTTCCTATGTGCAACACTGTTACTGTATTCGGCCCTCTTCACATCCCCGTAGACTTCTAAGAAAAATTTTTCTTTAATGTTTTCCTTAATTTTGGCTGCAGAAATCTTAGGATTGAGTCTCATCATTTTTGGGATGTCCTTTTTTTGCGATGAGTTAATTTGGATGGTCGCCCGGAGCGATGTTTTGAGAGTATAGAGCCGTTGGTATTAAAATTTGCAACCACCCTCTGTATAGATGAATGAGTTCTACCCACTATTACACCAATTAGCGGAATGTTGTTCTTTCTCTTTTTTCCTTTCTTTTGTTTTTTACTCATAAACTCTGAACTTTAATGTCAAAAAACTTTATTAACACAAAATTTTAAAATTTGGCTGCAACTCACTGGCACAATTTCTCGCTTGCAAATACCATGTTAAACGTGGGTTTGAAACTGTGATAACATTTGTACGCATACTTTTTCTGATATAAAGCAGAGAGTGTTTTTGAATTCGTATTATTTTTTTTAAACAATTTTAGGGTCATTATTACAACTTGCCAATAGCTAAAGTTTGGATGTTATCGGGCAGATTATTAGTTTTTCGTTATTACAACTATACTTTAAGCTAAAAGTGACCAATAAGCTACAGGGAAGATATTGTTGCCTTTAACTTTTAACGTGAGCTTTATGTATTTAATGTTGCCACATTTTCTGATCTATGAAGAAGAAATTCACCCAATTTAGTTTTGAAAATAAATTTATTTGCATATATTTAAATATATGCTTGTATATTTTTTAAAAAGTTTTATTACACATTTACAACAATTATACAACTTATAACAAAGGTTTTTAGTTTTTATTCTATTGTTTGTTTGCGAACAAATAAAGTAACGTTGCCACTACGTATATTATAAAGCAATTCATTTGGTCAAAAGTAATCGGTGTTTCCTTTGGTGTTGCCACAATATCGAAAATATTAATTTTATTTTACTGGGAAGTTGTAATAACGAAAAGAAGGTAACTTTATAGCTCACTTTAGCTAAAGTTACCTTTAACTAACATTTACTTTAAAGGTAAGTTGTAATAATGGCCCTTAGAATATTGAAAGATGCTTAATATATTGCAAGAACAATAGGAATTTTATACAAAAAACTTGGCTTGTACACATAGTTTTTCTGCTAAGTGTATATAAAATTATGAACTTCTTCGTTGATTTAATTTGAACATCTCTTTTGATCTTAAAATTTTATGTTTTCACTAATCATGTAAAAAGGACCATTTGGATATTATTTCTCATCAGAATATATATTTTATTATACCCTATACCACTATGTGGTTTGGGTATAATGACTTTGTGCTGCTGTTTGTAACAACCAAAAATATTTGACCTAGACCCATCTTTAATTATACCGATCGAATCAGAATCACTTTCTGAGTTGATTTAACAATGTCCGTCCGTCCGTCCGTCCGTTCGTCCGTCCGTCCGTCTGTGTGTCCATGTAAAGCTTGTAATCAAACTGCAGGTCGCAAATATGAATATATTTTGATGAAATTTGGTATATAAGCTTTTATCGGCCATGGGATGAACGCTATTGAAATTGGTGAGAATCGGTCCATGTTCAGACCTAGCCCCCATACAAATTACCCATATGAAATCGACATAAATTGCCATAAGATCCAAATTGTCATATAGATCTTACTCAAATTGGGTTTGTATGCGTTCATTACATCCACTAATGAGTAGTCCAAAAATGATCCCTTTGACCCCATATAGAGCTGCTTCCCGATCTGCACTTAAATCTATTAAAAAACAAAAATATTGCACTGATTCTTCTCAAATTTTGTTTGTATATATTTTTGCAAAATACAAGAGACTTTACCAAACATGATCAGGATCGGTCCATTTTTGGACCTAGTCCCTTTATAGATATAGCATCCGATATGAACTTTTTCATATCTGCAGACAAAAAAATTAATAAAAATCCCACTCAAATTTGGTTTTTGCTTATTTTCAATGTCCAGTTAGTTGGGCCTAAGAGATAGGGTTTCTAAACGCATGGTATAGGGTATTGTATGGTCGGTCTAGACCGACTATAATTTTCTTACTTGTTTTCATTTGTTTTTGATACATAAACTTTTCTGCGATTCCGCAATAATTGCGATAACTTGCTTTAAGTTTACTTGATTGCTTGAACAGAAATTTAATTAAAAAAATTCGAATTTTTCAAATTTACCCACCTTATACGGTCCGGGATAGTCGGCTTTAATACAATACGATTGATCACAGTAGCATATAAATTCATCCACACCATACTGATTGCAATAGCCACTCTTCAGACATGGTTCAAATTCCACACACGGATATTTCCAGATACAATTCAAGGCCAAATGCTGTGACTTATTCATATGTGGAAAACCCAAATCCAAATTATTGATTTTAATATCCTTCATGCAACCCATGAAGCTGTTGTCATTAATTCTCAAACCCTTATGCCACAAACGTCTACGCATATCTTCCTGGACACCACCGAGGAAAATACTTTTTTCCAAATTGATTGTAGTCTTCGTGTGATTATCGTGCAAGCCGCGATAGCTGCTGTTGTCCAAAATCATTTCAGCCATTTCAGCATTATATCTCAAAATCAACTTGTGCCATTTGCCATCGGACACAGTTTCGTTGGCCTTTAATTTGATAACACTGCCCTCTTTATTAAAATTAAAATTCAATATTTTATTTTCAATCTCCAACAAAGCAAAGTCAAAGCCACCATTATAGAAAATGACACCAGTTTCTTCCATAGTACGAAATTCTAAAATGATGCTGGAAAATACAAGATTAATGGTCCGGTATATATACGTACGAATTTTTTTTCTAATCAATTATTTGTTTGCTTTTGCTTACGTTTCTCCCGAGGCTTGTGATTCTTTACTCATTAGGGCATATGAATCAGTGTTGAGAAAGCTGATGCTATCCTTGGCCGTTCCTTCAAATTCGGAGCTACAAGTCCAGGATACCCTCATACTGTCAGTATGACCTGTACCTTCTTTAGCTCTTTTGATGACATTGATATTATTATAGAAGACCTGCAAATAAAAAAATAACCAAAAGTCGTACCTATATTTCCTTAACAAAAAATTATTTGAAAGTACTATGTGTATAAAAGCGAACGTATGAATGTTAGTAGCTTATAGTAGCTTATACCCATTGGACAGATCTTTCTGAAATTTTTACAGAGTCTTACTGTGTATCTGGAATGAACTATAGGTTATACTTTTTTTTGATAATTTTAGTGGGCGTGGCACCTCCTAAAAAAAGTGAACTTTTATTATCATATACATATATTTAGTAATATGAAAGAGAGAGCTTTGCAGATTTGTGTGAGGTCACCTATTATTAATGATAGTAGCCATGCCGAAAAATGGCGGATTCGGATAAGTGGGAGTGGTACCTTCTATACAAAGTAATTACACAATATCATATATCTCGACTACTATGACAGGGACAGCTTTGTAAATTTGTCTGAGGTCGTCTATTATTAATGTGAGTAGTTGGACAAAAATTGGGCGGGATCGAATCAATGGGCGTGACTACCTCCATACAAAGTATTCAATATGTACTTTGTATGGGGGGTGCCTTATATCTGGATTACTATAATAGTGAGGGACCTGGGAATTTGCGTGAGCCCTTAATTTATTCATTTAATTAGTCGGAAACAAAGGGCGTGATCGGAGGAGTGGGCGTGGCACCGCCCATACAAAGTAATCATTCAATGTCATATAACTTGAGTACTATAAAAAAGGGAAAGCCTTGATACTATTTACGAATCCATCAGACAGTAATGTGAGAAGCCGGATAAAAAATTGGAGGCATCGGACCAATGGGCGTGACAACCCCGTACAAAGTAAATATTAAACGTCATATATCTGGAGTACTGTAATTGTGAGAGGCTTGTAACTTTGCGTGGACCCATATGGGTGTGATCGGAACAATGGGTGTTTCACCGCCCATACAAAGTAAATATATTATTTTTTTTTATTAATACAATTACAACTGAGTAAAACTCATTTAGTAATATTACAATATGAGGTAAAATAGTGTGAGGAGCAATAATTCAGTAATTATCCTCAAAGTTATAAATTTTTGAATGTTTTTCTAGTTGATGACCAGGTCCAATGGAAGGGTCCTCAGTAGTATTCTATTTCGGTTGTGAGAAAAGAAAAGAAAGTAAATATATAATATCATATAAATGGAGTTCTATACATAGGAAAGCTTTGACACATTGTAAAGTCCATCAGATATTACTGTGAGTAGTTAGATAACATATGGGCGAAATAGATTTGGTGGGCGTGGTACCACCAATACAACAAATTAACAGCACTATGAAAGCGACAGTTTTGAAACTTTTGACAAGTACATTAATCATCAATGTGAGCAGTCGTAGAAAATCTGGGCGGAACGCCAAAATCAAAAATCGCCAAAACCGAGAACAGCGAAAAACAAAATCGCCAAGAACAAAAATCTTCAAAATTAAAATCGGCACAATCACTAAAATAAAAATTAGCTCAATGATATTCCAAATTCAATGCCAATCATTAAGTGTTGCTGGATTTAATTTACAAAATCCATGTTTTTCTCACGGGCAGTTATATTTTGCTTGTTCCATAAGGCCGAGGCCACGCAATGAGCGGCAAAGCGGCAGAGCGGTAAGCGGTAGAGCGGCGAGTTTGAGCGGCAAGTGGCTTATTACTGAGAGTCATTTCTGAGCGGTTAGTTGTAAAAATGCCATTGTCAACGTTATTATTTATTATTTATATAAAAAGTTTTTGTAACAAAAGCAAAATATTTTCACTAATTTATGATTTTTATTTATGTATGACAACATTTCAACCTTTTTAACTTTTTATCGATTGAAAAACAACACAAAAATGGTTGTCGTTAAGATAACAACAACAGCAGACTTTAACAATAAAAATTTTACTGAATACCAAAATCGATAATTTTGTTGTTTTCTTTTTCAAACGATTCGATTATCGTTAAAACGAAGTTACAGATTGACAAAACAAAGAAAAGCTATTATTTTTGCCATTTTTATTCCTTGCCGCTCAGAAAACAACTAAAAATTAGAACAAGTTCTATTCCTGAGCGGCGCCGCTTAGACGCTCAGAATGCCGCTCACATGCCGCTCATTGTGTGGCCACTTCAGTAGTATTTCATATATTTTAATTTTTTTTCGCTCATCGCTCTGCCGCTCGCCGCTTTGCCGCTCATTGCGTGGCCTCGGCCTAATAGGAACGCCGAAAAATTTAATAATTTTTCCATTGAAGTAAAAAAAAAAAATTAAAATCAATAAAATGAAATGCTTTAATTGTGCATTCTAAACTTTGTAGGAAAAATTGATTATGAAAATATAAATGTCGTAGCGATGCACGCACGACAGGGCATACCAGTTTATTTATGTATATAATGTTATTCGATAATTTACTTACATCTGATATACATCCTCTAAAACTACCCAATTCGTTTAAAAATTCCGGTGAATATTCTCCCGGTCCACCTAAAAATGTACCAAAGTGTACATTTAAAGCACCCATCTCTGCCGGCAATGTCTTTCTTGTTATCGTGCCATCTACTTGCAGTGTAATATTATTTTCAAAACGCTGCACTGCAACATCATGCCAATCTAAATCATTAAGCTTCTGTTTCTTTGGTGAACGCAACTGCAAAAAATAAAAATAAAAACAAATTTAAAAATCATGAAGCATTCAAATGGGTTTTTGCAAGCACAGAGCTTGAATACAATGATAATAAATAAAAATTTAAATAATGAAATAAACTTACCTGCACAACATTACGTTCTATTTTATAGGTGAAAGTTATGGCTCCTGCCTCCAAACGCATTAGACAATAATCTGTGCGTCCATGAGCCATAAATAGAAATGAATTCTCTTGATGTGTGCGAAATTTTACACGTATATTCGTAGACATTTTTGCCTCCTGCAGAGGCATCGATATGTAACCATCGCCATAGAATGAAACTAAAATTTGAAGAAAATGAAACAAATAAAACTCAATTATTTTAAATTTATGTGGCTTGAGCGGGCGCAATAGCTGAGAATGGTGGCTTAAAAAACTATTTTAATTTATCATTGTAGTTTTAATTGAAAATGTATTTAGTTTTATTTCTATTTCGTTTATGGTGGATTATTTTTCATAGATTTTTCAAACCGTTTATTGTTTTATAGCTAATTTATGTGAGAAAATCTTTTATATTTTGACATGCACTTCATGCAGTGTTTTACACGTGTTCCTTGCAAATGAAGATCAACTAAACTTGTTCCAATTAATTATTCTGCCATTACTTACAATTTTGATAAAAAAAAATTCACCAATGATTTTAAAATATGGGGAAAACGGCTGAGTTAACTGATATTGTTAGAGCCTCAATAGTAGCAAAGTTCAATGCCCCAACCCCCAAACAAAGTTTTTATTAAAACTCTAGAGCTCTTTCTTTCCTTATGCATATGAGTTTTGAATCTCTCTGTGACCGTTCCTGACTGCGTGACTATTTTAAAATTAATCTTTGGTTACAAGTCTATGGACAAAGTTTTAGATCGATCGGATGAGGGGAAGTGAGGTTTTATCTCTCCGTGACTGTGCGTGACTAGCGTGACTGTGCATGACTAAGTCAAAGTTAATCTTTTTCACAGCAAGTGTATGGACCAAGTTTCAGATCGATCGAATGAGGGGATCTGGATCACTCCGTGACTGTGCGTGACTATGCGTGACTACACCAAAATTAATCTGTAGTCACAACAAGACTATGGGCCGGATCAATTGGATAAGGGTAAATGGGGTTGACCCGCGACAGACAAACAGAGAGTATGAGTTAAAAAGGGTAGTTTTTTAAGAAGGAAATTTTTTAGGAAAAGCAACTTATTAAAAAAAATTATTTCTTAAGAAAATTTTCTGTTTAAGAAAAGGCACTTTTCAAAAAAAGGCACTTTTCAAATCTTTAAATATAGGTACTTTTTTAAAAAAAAGTATATTTTTTAGAAAAAGGGTACTTTTTTAAAAAGGGTACTTTAAAAAATAAATTTAGCTTTTTAAAAATATGTACTTTTTTAAAAAGGGGTACTGTTTTAAAACAGGGTACTTTTGAAAATGTGTTTTTTTAAATGGGTAGTTGTCTAAAAAATTTACTTTCCTAGAAATAGTACTTTTTTTTAAAAAGGGTACTTAAAAAAAGTGGTAAAAAATTGGATTTTTTTTTAAATATAAATTTCAGAAAAGGGTACTTTAAAAAGAGGACTCTTTTTAAAAAAGGGTATTGTTTTAAAAAGGATATATTTTTAAAAATGCTACTAATTTAAAAAAGGGCTCTTCTGTGTACTTAAAAAAAATTTACCTTAAAAAAAGTTACTATTTAAGTTACTTTTAAAAAAAGGCAATTTTTTAAGAAAGGGTAATTTAAAAAAGGGCAATTAAAAAAAATTTTAAAACGGCTATTTCTTAAAAAAGTTAGTTTTTTAGAAAAAGGTTACTTTTTTAAAAACGAAACTTTAAAAAAGAGTTCCTTTTTAAAGATATGTAGTTTTTAAGAAACAAAAACTTTTTTAAGAGGGCACTTTTTTTTAAGAAAAGTTACTTTTTGATAAAAAATCATTTTTTTTAATTTTTCCTTGTTTTAAGCAAATTTACTTTTAACAAATTATTCTTATTAAAAAAAAGGTCCTTTTTTGAGAAAAGGTGTTTTTTGATAATATAACTTTTTTTATAGAAACTTTACTTCTTTTAAGGAAATGTTTTTTTTTAGGTACATTTTAATAAAATTTACTTTCTAAGAAAATATACTTTTTTTGATAAAAGGTCCCTATTGATAAAAAGTCTGTTTTTTAAAAGAAATTTTACTTTTTTAAAGGAAATGTACTTTTTTAAGAAAACGCACTTTTTAAGAAAATATACTTTTTAAGAAGAGGTACTTTTTCCAAATTATGTTTTTTTAATGCACTCTTTATGGAAAGTACACTTCTAAGAAAAGTTACTTTTTTGTGGAAAGGTACTTTTTTATAAGAAAGTATCTAAAAAAAATTTATTTTTTTAAGAAAGGAACTATTTGGAGAAAAGGAGCTTTTTGATACAAAAGTACTCTCTTTAGAAATTTTATTTTTTTAAAGGAAATGTACTTGTTTTAGGAAAAGATTCGTAAGAAAATGTTTTTTTTTCTTTTGAGGAAAAGTACTTATTAAAAAAAATGGTACTTAATAAGAAAATATACTCTTTAAGGAAAAGTACTTTTTTGAGAAAAGGAACTTTCTGAAAAGAAGTGTATTTAAGAAATTTTAATTTTTCAAAGGAAATTAACTATTTTCGGAAAAGGAACTTTTTTTTTTAGAAAATATACCTTTTAAGAAAAGGTATTTTTGAGTAAAGGTACTTATAAAAAGTATTTTTTAAAAAATTTTACTTTTTAAAGAAAATTAACTTTTTTAAGAGAAGGTACTTTTAAAAAAGTATACTTTTTAAGAAAATGAACTTTTTGGAGGAAAGTAATTTTTTGATAAAAATTACTTTTTTTTTCAGAAATTTCACTCTTTTTAAGGAAATGTACTTGTTTAAGAAAATGTACTGTAAGGAAATATAATTTTTAAGAAAAGTCAATTTTTTAGGTACTTATTGATAAAGAGCACTTTTTTGATAAAAAGTACGTTTTTTTTATAGAAATTTTCCTTTTTTAAAAAAAAATAACTTTTTTAAGAAAATGTACTTTTTAAGAAAATATACATTTTAAGAAAGTTTACTTTGTAAGAAAAGGTCCTTTTTTAAGAAAGTTTACTTTTTAAGAAAAGGTCCTTTTTTAAGAAAAAGGAAATTTTTAAGAATAGTTGGTTTTTAAGGAGATGTACTTTTTTATGGCAATGTACGATACTTTTTTATGAAAACAAATTTTTTTCACGAAGAGGAAAAGTTACTTCTTTAGAAAGGGTACTTTTTGCAGAAAGTTTTAAAGAATTTTTTTTTTATTTAATTATTTTGTTTATTTATTTTTTTAATACATCTTCTTATGAAAAGGTATGTGTGTTCATAAAGATATCAGTTATGATATTAAATATTAATCATACGGCATTCAAGAGTCGGTGATGAGCGTCACTATATATTAAGATTAAAAAAAAAACAGTATTTGAATCAGTAATTGAGTCATTAGTTGCTTGTCTTTACTAATAAAAAATATTAAAATTACGACTATAAGGGGTTAATCCCAATCATACTTTAAATGTTTTTTCATTGATACGACAATAACTGGGCCACTATGTCAACAGAATAAATACATCTTAAGGAGTCTTACTAGTACATCTGTTTGTATCTCTGACAGCAACTTTATAGATAAAATCACCCAATTAAAATCTGTACGAATATCATAGAAAACTAATTTAATTTGTAAAAAAAAAAATAAACGCAAAATACAGCGATCGTTAATAGTTTTAACAAGCCTCATAAATAAAACATTTAGAAAAATCAAACATTGGGCGGAATATCATTAGAGTTATACTCGTATGCACATAATGTATCAAAGGAAATATTTATCTTAAACTTGATGTATATTTCATATTAAAGACACTATTAAAGTAGTTGCAACTTATTTTAACCCATAATTGGCACGTTTTACAAGTTTTATGGTTTTATGTTAGCTATATATAAAGATAGAGATAATTGCGAAAGGAAAGAATCTAGTAACAAGAAAATTATAGGCGGTCTAGCCCGACTCTTCGGTCCAACTAATTGGATATAGCAAATAAGCATAAACCAAATTTGAGTGGCATTTTTATTAATTTTTTTGGCTGCAGATATGAAAAAGTTCATATTGGATGATATGTCTATATGGGGACTAGGTCCAAAAATGGACCGATCCTGACCATATTTGGTAAAGTCACTTATACATTGAAAAAGTATATACAAACCAAATTTGAGAAGAATCTGCGCAATATTTTATTGTTTTTTGATAGATTTAAGTGAAGATCGGGAAGCAGCTCTATATGGGGCCTATAACAAAGAATTTTCTTATAGGGATAATTTTTGGACTACTCATTAATGGATGTACTAAAAACATACAAACCCAATTTGAATGAGATCTATATGATAATTTGGAACTTAAGACAATTTATGTCGATTTCATATGGGACATTTCTATGGGGACTAGGTCTGAACATGGACCGATTCTCACCATTTCAATAGCGTTCATCCCATGGCCGATGAAAGCTTATATACCAAATTTCATCAAAATATGTTCATATTTGTGACCTGCAGTTTGATTACAAGCTTTACATGGACACACAGACGGACGGACGGACGGACGGACATCGTTAAATCGAATCAGATAGTGATTCTGATTCGATTGGTATAATTAAAGATGGGTGTAGGTCAAATATTTTTGGTTGTTACAAACAGCAGCACAAAGTCATTATACCCAAACCACATAGTGGTATAGGGTATAAAAACCAGTGTGATAATGTAATAAAAGAAATGTCTGGTGGCGTTGCATTGGTTGCCATCCTAAACAACTTTTCGGCTGAAGAAATGATATTTAATGATTTTTTACATATTGAGATTATAAGTGTTTTAGCAATAATTAATATTAACTCCGTGGAGATTCTTTGCTCATACATTCCGCCTAATTCTGATCTTACTGTTTATGAATATCATCTGAAAGCTGCTGATTTAGTTGAAAATAATTTAAAATCATCTGATTTATTAGTGTTAATTGGTGATTTTAACATTCCTTGGCTCTAGTCTTGTTTTCTTAAATTAAACTTCGACTCATCTAAAAAGAGTAAGAACAGTATTTTAATTCCATCATGACCAGTTCATGTGTTCCTTAAATTTATGCCAGTTAGATGATTTAACTCGGATATCAATGATTTCTTCACAGAATAATAACAACTAAAATCAGCATCAATTGGTCATCGGGAATCAGTTCTAGTACACATTTTTAGTTTCAGATTGTTAATGACCTCTTTAGGTAGCATTTTTGTGAATTTGTTAACTCTCTTGCCATTAAATTATCCTATCCTTGACTCATTTTACGGTACCTACCACCTAGTGTTGAGTCGTCGTATCTCTTTCTCGATATTTCTCAAAAATTTTCAGCTATTGTTCTGGTTTTTTTACCTTCACAAAACTTTATTCTTGCCATTATTTTATAATAATAAGTTATAAGATTAAAACACTGAAAAATACAATTGTATTTAAAAACAAGTAAGAAAATTATAATCTGTCAAGACCGACTATACGATACCCTAATACCATGCGTTTAGAGACCCTATTTCTTAGGTCAAACTAATTAGATATAATTATAATAATTATTAGAACTAATTATTAATTTTTTTGCCTTCGGATATGGAAAGGTTCATATCGGATGCTATACCTACATGAGACTAGGCCGAAAAAGGGACCGATCCTCAGCATATTTAGTAAAGTCGCTTATTTTTTTGCAAAAACATGCAAACCAAGTTTGAGAAAAATCTGTGTAACATTTTTGTTTTTGATAAATTTAAGTGAAGGTCGGGAATCAGCTTTATATGGGGGCTATGACTAAGAATTGTCTTATAGGGTATATTTTTGGACTACTGATTAATGAATGTAATAAGCATACACAAACGTAATTTGACTGAGATGTACCCATTTTCACCAATTTCAAAAGCGTTCATTCTATGGCCGAAAGAAGCTTCTTTACTAAATTTCATCAAAATATATTAATATTTGCCATCTGTAGTTTGATTACAACGTTTACATGAAAACGCAGATGGACGGATGGACGAACGGACGAACATCGCTAAATCGACTGAGAAAGTGATTCTGAGTTGATCACTATAATAGAAGATGGGTTTAGGTCAAATATTTTTGGAAGTTACAAACATCAGCACAAATTCATTATACCCTGACCACATAGTGTTATACGATATACAAATTTCACCCAGATTTAATTTATGCCTATTTTTTTACAACCAATTAGTTGGACCTAAGACCAATTTTATATACGCATTGTGTAGGGTATCGCTAGTCGGTCTTGACCAACTATAATTTTCCCACTTCTTTTATTTTGGCATCGTGGTGGGCTAGGATGCTAACATGAGGTTGCCATGTTATGAGAATCGTCTGGCTTTAATTAAGCTTCCTACTTAGGCCGAGGCCACGCAATGAGCGGCAAAGCGGTGAGCGGCAGAGCGATGAGCGAAAAATTAAAACATATGAAATACTACTGAAGTGGCCACACAATAAGCGGCATGTGAGCGGAATTTCTGAGCGTTTAAGCGGCACCGCTCAGGAATAGAACTTGTTCAAATTTTTAGTTGTTTTCTGAGCGGCAAGGAATAAAAAAATAATAGCTTTTCTTTGTTCTGTCAATCTGTAGCCCGTCAGTAACTTCGTTTTAACGATAATCGAATCGTTAGAAAAAGAAAACAACAGAATTATCGAATTTGGTATTCAGTAAAATTTTTAAACGATATTCAGCTGTTGTTGTTATCTTAACGACAACCATTTTTGTGTTGTTTTTCAATCGATAAAAAGTTAAAAAGGTTGAAATGTAGTCATACAAAAATAAAAATCATAAAATAGTGAAAATATTTTGCTTTGATTATAAAAACTTTTATACAAATAATAAATAACAACATTGACAATGGCATTTTGACAACTAACCGCTCAGAAATGACTCTCAGTAATAAGCCACTTGCCACTCAAACTCGCCGCTCTGCCGCTCACCGCTCTGCCGCTTGCCGCTTTGCCGCTAATTGCGTGGCCTCGGCCTTAATCTGAATTGATTTCATAATTTTTAAACTTCTCGTTTAATAGAGTGTGCAACTTTTATATTTGACCACTGTATAATATACAGTGTATATATTATGTTCTATCAATATGGAATAATACAATTAGTATCAAGCTAAAATATGTTATTAACATATGTTTATCAAACTTAATACAGACACATGTATATGTATTATTATGGTTTTTAATATAAATATAAAATCGTATAAGTTTTATGCTTTTGTGTAAATAATATAATTGTTTCAGTAAACAATAAGAAGCAATAAAACTTACACTCAAAAATTATGTTGAGTATTAAGTTTCCAAAATTCACTAAATATATGTATGTACAGTGACTTCCAAAATTGTTCATAAAAACATAGAATTTAGAATTTCTTTCAATAAAAGTTGTTTATAACAACAACTTATTGATCTTTTTTTTGAGTTCAGTACATATTGTCTTAAAAATAGTGATACAAAACTAAATAAAAAAAATTGTTTTCTTAAATATAGTAAAATAATCTAGCCCATAAAAACAAAGTTTTTATTAAAGCTCTTTCTTTCCTTATGCATATGCGTTTTAATCTCTCCGTGAGTGGGCGTGACAATACGTGACTATCTTTAAGTTAATATTTGGTGACAACAAGTCTGTGTACCAAGGTACAGATTGATTGGATGAGAAGAAATGGGGCTTAAATCACTCCGTGACTGCGCGTGACTATGCGTGACTATGTGTGACTATCTTAAAATTAATCTTTGGTCACAACAAGTCTATGGACAAAGTTGCAGATCGATCGGATGAGGGGAAGTGAGGTTTTAAATCACTCCGTGACTGTGCGTGACTATGCGTGACTGTGCGTGACTATGTCGAAGTTAATCTTTCTTTACAGCAAGTATATCGATCAAGTTTCAGATTGATCGGATGAGGGGAAATCCGTTTAAATCTCTCCATGACTGTGCGTGATCATGCGTGACTGAGCGTGACTAGTCAAATTAATCTTTTTTCACTGCAAGTGTATGGACCCAGTTTCAGATGGATCGGATGAGGGGAAATGAGATTTAGATCACTCCGTGATTGTGTGTGACTATGCGTGACTGTGCGTGACTAGCCCAAAGTTACAACAAGAATATGGGCCAATTTTGAGATCAATTGGATAAGGGGGAATGGGGTTGCCCCACGACAGACAAACAGACAGAGAGTATGAGTTAAAGGAAAGAGTTTAAAAATAAATATATTTTTGTGAACACTTTTGTGAATTTCTGAGCATTGGCTTAAATTAATTATTAAAAACGCTATTTTAGCATTTAATATGACCACCTTTAACTTTGATGACAAGCTGGAGCCTTTTTGGCATACTATTTATTAAATTTTGTAAAATTAACCTATCTTTTTTGGACCATTCCTCATTCGCTAATCCTAAAGCTCCTCTAGATTTTTCGGAACTGAACTTGTCGTCAAAATTTTCTTTTTTAAGATATTCCATAAATTTTCTATTGTATTGAGTTCCGGAGACTGTGGGACAATCCATACACTTAATATTACTCTCCTGAAGCCACTTAACCTTGGCCTTATTCTTGGGATCATTATCCTACATAAAAAGGATGTCACCTGGTTCACAACCAATAACATCGAGGCTAGGCAGGTAGGAAACTCTTAAAATTTCAATATAATGTTCTGCCTTCATTATACCATCAACTTTGCGAAGGATTCCTAACTTTTCGCCTTGAAAGCAACCCCAGATCTTTAAGGAACATCCTCCAAATTTCATTGGCTCTTGAATATTACGCGATATGATACCTTCTTTTGTATCATACTATGACCCAACCCTACTATCGGAGTGTGATCGATTTATTTTCGATTCGTCGGACCATGTTACTAGATTCCACTGCTGAACCGTCTAATCCACATGTTCTTTTGCGATTTTAAGGCGAGTGGCCCGGTGCTTGATTGCTAAAAGCGGCTTCTTAATTTTAATTTTTGCTCTCATACCGCTCTCTTTCAGGCATCTACGAATTTTCTGATTAGACACATTAATTTGTAGAGTTTCCTTTAGTTCTTTATTGGCATCTGTAGCGTTCTCAATGGCTCCTGACAGTACAAGACGTCTCACCATTCTTTTAACGACTTCACCGATATTATTACGGAGCATTGAAACAAACCCAATAGACACACCATATTTTCTTCCAATTTCACACACAGACTTGCCGCTTAAAATATCATTTTCTATGTCTTTTTCAATTTGAGTTGGGATAACTTTAGGCGTAGTTATTTCGGCTAAAACAATTGATATTTATATTTCAACTTAAAAAAATTATATATTCAAAATACCTTACAATAAAATATGATTAATTTTAAATTGTTTTGATATTTCGTTTTTAATGCAACTACACAGAATCACGAAAAAAAACTTAAATGACTTGTTAGTTAAAGAAGTGTTTTCAAAAATTTTAAGATAACGGTATAAATACAGAAAGATATGTTACTAGTACACCAACAGACATAAAAAATAAGATAAACTAATGTACCATTTATTGAGCACTTTATAATTACAGTTTTGGAAGTCACTGTATGTATATAACAGACAAGTTTGAAATGTTAAACTTTAATAGTGGTCTATAAATTTTGTTTTCGTTTAATAAAAATATTTTTTTTTTCAATTTCACTTTTAATTTTTGTTTACTATTTTAAATATTTTAATATTCAAGATTTTAATGAATTATATAAATAAAGACTAGTTTTTATTTTAGATATGGGTTTGAAATTTTTTAAATATTCCACGAAACATTTTTATTTCCAGAGTTAGGGCTAATGTTAAAGTAACAATTTCATATATTGGCACGGTTGGGAGGGTAATATAGTAGCGGATCTTAAAACCTCTTCGAAATATAATTTCACATCGACTTCCAGTTTGTTTTAGAGAAAAAATTATGAATCGCACATAAAATACCAGTTTTTTTGTAAAGCTGCTTTTGGATTTAATTAAGTTAAGAAAATTGGATTGACTAAAAATGGGTGAAACATTTCTAAAACATACAAAATTATATTGCTAAGAACAAAATGCAAAAAATCTGATAATATAACAATAAAAATATTTGTATTATTTACATCATCAGCATTATTAGATTTGTTAGGATTTGTGAAATTTTATTCGCTATTTTTACATTCCAAAATTTACTTATTAAGCAGGGAAATTAATTGGCTTTTATCAACATTTAAATTTCAGTGTGTGTGTTCCGTCTGTGGAAGGTTATACCAAATGCAAAAAAAAATTTAATGGACTTTTATAAAATTCTATATGGTACAAGTGATTCAAGTCTAACTATTTACAGTGGTGACAATACATTGGAAACTCGAATTAGCCGGTTTTTTTTTTTAATAATTTCGCGTCCTAAACCTAAGTATTTTTTTTTTTGCAAAATCACTCTTTGATATGTTCTGTATCAAAAGATAACAATTTTTTTTACAAAAAATACAATAGAAAGTAAATAAATAGATAAACGAAAAACAATTTTTTTTGGTGATGACAAAACATTGGAAACTTTTAAACTTTTGTACCAGAGTTAAAGCAATAAAAAAAAGAAGAAAAATTTAGGCTGATCTTGGTTGTTATTTTCCAGTGAAGAAACCACTGATATCAGCGAAAAAGCGTATGGCTCGCATAAATTTTGCTAAAAAACACATGAACGGGTTAAGACGGAATCCGAATACTGTTCTTTTTATTCAAGTTCAAGTTTAATTTAAGAGGCAATGATGAAAGAACGTTTGTGCGACGACCAAAGGGAAAATGACTAGACCCAAAATCTACAACTAAAACTGGATTGGCGGTGGCAATATTGTGATTTTTGATTTCTTTTAGGACCAAGGAATAGACGTATTCATGCAGTAAAAGATACTCTAACGGGCATAGGATACTAGCGAATTCTCAATGCAGAGGAAAATATGCTCCTGGTCTGGAAGTTCCAACTTGACAATGACCCAATTCGAATGGCCACAATCTAATGCAGTTAGTGTATTGGACTCGCTAATGACCAGATCCCCATCCCATAGAAAATTTATGGGAAATTGTTGATCGAAAAAGACGGACACGAAATTAAACAAAAAAAAAAAAAAAAAAACAGATCTCATATGACAGTTAATTCAAAAAAAAATTTCAAATGGACATCATCAACAATTTAACTGACACCATGCCTCGGCGTTGTGAAGCAGTACCAAAAAATAATGGATAAAATACTGAAATCAAATATAGAGGGAAAGTTTTCAGTTATTGTACAGTAAAGGTTTCTAATGTTTTGTCGAGAGCATACAAATGTAAGTTGAGCTATTTTATGTTAATATATTTTATTTCTTAAATACAGGGTACGGAGAAAAACTGTTACAGCTTCAAAGAGCTTTAGATTTTTAGTTTATTTAAATTTTTTATTAATAATAGGAAATAATATTGACAATTAACATAGATTTAATTCCTTATTTCATATTCTCAAGCAGCCTTGATAATACGGTCGATTCTATCAAAGAACGAGTTGATCTTATGGAATTCGATTCCATTCTCTTCGAAGCGATGACTTAAGAGCTTCCATAGTTGGGTATTTTTTTGTCAAGACCTTGGAGTCCAAAATGCCCCATAGACAAAAATCTAAAGGGGTAAAAACATATGAAATCAACCAATGAGTTGACCGCACCGATTTCGAATTGGATGAATTTTGGTACGAAGGGAAAGTTAAACATAATAATAGCGTTTGCCAACTTTCAGTGTCGTAGCTCTCGTATTTTCAGAATTATGGCCATTCCAAGTTGGCAAAAATCAATAAAAATGCACTCAGATACCTTAACACAATTTTTAATATCTCGAAAAGTATTCATTGTACGTTAATAATCAAGGGCTCATTTTACAGACTAAAACATGCGCCATTCCAAAAAAAATTTTTTTTCAAATTTTCGATCAAGGATAATGTAAATAAAAAAGGACTAAAATTTCCAAAGGATATTTCTCGAAAATCAATATTTTTAAAAATTTCAAAAAAATATATGTTAATTCTTATTATGTTTTGTACAAGTCTGTCAAATTTCAATGTGGAGTCTTTATTACAACATGAGTTATTAAGAAAAAAGCAGGCAAAGGTTTATGTATTTCATGAAATGTACCAAAATACAAAAAGGTGACAAATTACAAAAAGAAGGACATATCAAATGTAACGGAACTTTTTCGACTTTACAACCTAGACGAAATATTTATTGCCTGTTCACACAAAAAATTTACAAATATTTTATGACCTGTGGTCGGCTTATTGGCAGTAGCAAATTCAGTCCCTATTTAAAAAACATTTTATGACCCGTAGTTCACGCAAATTTTCCAATTCAAGAAAAGCAAGGCGTGTATTTTTTTACCTGTAATCAATTTTTTGTACCAAAAAAAACAGTATAAATCGTTCAGAGACTGTAAGTCAAACTTCAGTTGAATACTAGATTTCATAAGTGCTACACGTCAAAGTGTTATAGTGTTAAAGTGACTTGATCGTTTGAAAAAACAAAAAAAAGAGACTAAATATTTAAATAAATTATAATTATTGTCAATACAAAAAAGTCGTGCACAATTCATTCGGTTGTGGTATTTAAAAAAAAAAATATGCCATTCCATTCAACATTTTGCTGTAATCCTTTTAAAAAATCCGGTCACACTGGGTGCAATAAAAGTTTAAGACAAGTCCAAGAATGGATGCTACAGTATACTAAGGATAAAAACATTACGATCTCAAATAAAATTTGTGGGACATGTAGAATAAAATTTTCGCATCTGAAGAAATCTAATAAATCTAATTTGGAAGAAGGTTCAGACATAAACGAAAATGTAGATACTTTCGATGACATTGCGTCAGGCACAGAAGAGGATGACATTGCGTCAGGCACGGAAGAAGTTGCTATTTCAAAATTAAACCAATCTTTACCGTATCTGGAACAATCTCCGATAAAAAAGAAGAAGTTACATCAAAAACGGTACAGAGATGGAAAATTCAGGAAAATAAGTGATTCGATTCAAGACAAAATTTTCCACGGTTCAGCACAATCAACTTCGCATATGTGCCCACAATCCGAAATAATAGAACAATTAAAAGAAAAGTTTAAAACATTAACAAAAAATAGCGAGAAAATCCAACTGCTAACAATTTTACCAAAAAGCTGGGCAATACATAAAATTGAGGAAGAATTCCTGGTTACAAACTATATCGCGCGAAAAGTTAAGCATTTGGTTGAAACAAAGGGTGTGATGAGTACGCCTAACCCAAAACTGGGAAGTCCAATTTCACCAGTGACAAGCAATTTAGTAAAATCCTTTTATGAATCCGATGACGTCAGCAGGTGTATGTCCGGACAGAAAGATTTCGTGTCTTTTTTTGAAAATGGTACAAAAGTCAGGAAAAATAAAAGACTTTTGCTTGGAAACTTAAGAGAAATGTACGCCTTATTCAAGGAACGACATGATGGAATAAAAATAGGTATTTCCAAGTTTTGCCAACTTCGTCCGAGGAATATAATTCTAGCAAATGCGAGTGGATCTCATAACGTGTGTGTTTGTACAAAGCATCAAAATGTGAAGCTGATGATTGATGCCATAAATTTAAAAAAATTAACTGCTGGTGTTCCGAATTATCAGCTTGAATGTTACAAAGATTCTTTGAAACAAATGACATGCATTCCATCTTCTTCAAAGTGTCACCTACGTAAATGTAACAAGTGTCCAGGAATTGAAAATTTAAAAGCAAAACTAAATCAATTACTAGAGCAAAATGATATTGATGAAATAACATATAAACAATGGGTAAGTGTAGATAGGGATAATTTGGAGACCATGATTGGCCAAGCCGACGTTTTTGTGGATTCCCTATGTGAAAAACTTGAAATTCTATTACCTCATTCATTTATTGCAAAACAGCAGGCAGCATATCTGAGCGAAAGAAAATCAAATTTGGAAGAAAATGAGTATATAGCAGTTTGCGATTTTTCAGAAAATGCTTCTTTTACTATTCAGGATGCAGTCCAGGGATTTCACTGGAACAACTCTCAGGCCACTTTATACCCAATTGCTATTTATTTTAAATCAGATGGAAAAACACAACATACAAACTTCATAATAATATCTGATTGTCTTGTACACGATTCTGTAGCTGTTCACCTGTTCCATCGCCACCTGAATGTATTTTTGAGAAAAAAGTTTAAAACAACCCCGAAGAAAATCACGTATTTTTCAGACGGTAGTGCTGCCCAGTTTAAAAATAAAAAGAACTTTATCAATTTATGTTATCATATGGAAGATTTTGGATGTAATGCTGAGTGGCATTTTTTTGCAACAAGCCATGGAAAAGGCCCAAGTGACGGTCTTGGAGGTACCGTAAAGAGAGAGGCACGTCGAGCTAGTTTACAGCGTCCATTACAAGGTCAAATAACTACTCCAAAACAATTATATGAATGGAGCCTGCAAAATCTTTTGAACTGTAATTTCGAGTTTTTAACTCTAGAAGACCACGAAGAAGAAGCACGGTTCCTTCAAATTCGTTTTAAAGATTTGCGTACTATTCCTGGAACTCAAAAGCTGCATTCTATTGAACCTGTAGATAAAAAAAAAAATTAAAGTCAAGCGATACGCGGCAGATGCAGATTTTTTAATTGAAATCCTTCAGAAATAAATAAATGTGCTGTAATAAAGTGTTTAATAATGATAATACATTATGTTGTACTTTTTATTAAAGGTTTAGCAATGGAGAAAAAGAGTTTAAGCAAAGAAAAGTCGAAAAAGTTCCGTTACATTTGATTTGTCCTTCTTTTTGTAATTTGTCACCTTTTTGTATTTTGGTACATTTCATGAAATACATAAACCTTCGCCTGCTTTTTTCTTAATAACTCATGTTGTAATAAAGACTCCACATTGAAATTTGACAGACTTGTACAAAACATAATAAGAATTAACATATATTTTTTTGAAATTTTTAAAAATATTGATTTTCGAGAAATATCCTTTGGAAATTTTAGTCCTTTTTTATTTACATTATCCTTGATCGAAAATTTGAAAAAAAATTTTTTTTGGAATGGCGCATGTTTTAGTTTGTAAAATGAGCCCTTGATTATTAACGTGCAATGAATACTTTTCGAGATATTAAAAATTGTGTTAAGGCATCTGAGTGCATTTTTATTGATTTTTGCCAACTTGGAATGGCCATAATTCTGAAAGTTCGAAGGCTATATGTATGAAAGTTGGCAAATATTATTGTGCCGATCCATAGATCATGTGTACAAAATCTTATCAAATTTGGAGGTGATGAGGTCACAAATGTTAATATTTTCGGTTGATTTCATATGTTTTTACCCAAAGGGTTCGCTTCAGGTGAATTAGGGGGCCATTGCTCAGGCGAAATGAAGTTGGGACTGCTATTTTTTAATCATTCTTGGTTCACTCGAGCTTTATGTAATGGTGCTGAATCCTGTTGAAACGTATAGGGTCTGCTACCAAAATGTCGACTTTCCCAAGGCTTTTAGGGCCAATTCACGGTACACGGTTGCATTCAGTTTGAAACCAGGATCCGAAAACACGAGCGCCAGTAACTGCAGCCCAAACCATGACGTGAGGTGGTGCTTCCCATCGAGTGGCCAATCTCTCTTCCAGATTTTCGTACGATCTCTCCGCTAAAGAAACACGATCATTCTGCTTGTTCACTACTGCTCTATTGGGTAATTTTTCTCATCAAGAAAACCTATATTTGGCAACTGCCATCTTGCATGCAAACGTTTCCTTGGCTTTTTGTAGTCTTTGCTGTTTTTGATTAGGTGTCAGGTTGTGTGCCTTTTCAATTTTGTATGGTTTGAGTCCAAGCTAATTTTTCAATATTTTTCGCAAGCTTCGGTCGGATATATTTAGTTCAGCAGCCATTTTTCTACCACTCCTTCTTGAATTTCTATCAATCCTAGCCTTCTTTTTTCGATCCATTTCAGCTCCTTGACAATCAATCGTTGAGAATTTATTACGTTTGTATTCGATGGTTTACAAATTTTTTTTCGCGTGAGCTTTGATGAACATTCATTCAAGTCGTTAAAAATATACATTGTTAAAAGTTTCCATTTTATTGCTAATCGTGGATTTGTAAAAAAATTAACGGGGAAGGAGTTTTATATAACTTTGTGATGAAATCTTAAATATGAAATCTTAGAATATAATTACAAAGAAGAAGAAAATTTATAGTCGGTCTTGATAAATGGTCTTAGGTCCAACTAATAGGATATAGAATATAAGTGGCATTGTTATAAATTTGTTGCCCGACGATAAGAAAAAGTTCATATCGGACGTTATTTTAATATAGAGACTGGGTCTATAAATGGACCATATACAAACTAAATTTGAGAAAAATCTGGTACCCTAAACTACCACAAAGTCATTAGATAAAATCAATATGGAAGATAGTCTACAACTAATCGAATTCTATATAAAAATATTTAACATGTAAAATATATAAAATTTTAATGTAAATCAATTTTAAATGTAATAATATTTAAGTGATGAACTTCTTTTCGGATGGCACATTATAGTGGGCTTTGTCGAAACTTGAACCGCTTCTAGAAATGTCTCTTCTTTGTTTGAATGAGTAGACGGTTAGGTAAACTAATCCCCTTAGTTTTAAGGAAAATTTCAATGATTTAAAATCTATTATGATTTATTATGCATTTTAACATCAAAATCTACGATCAATACTTGGGAATACTTCCTCTAAGTAAACATTTTTCTTTCCAAATTTATGTTCTCTTTGTCTCTGCTAGATAGTTTAATTTCATTAGAATATTTTTTAAAAAAATTATGAAATACTCGTCCGCTTGTTTTTATATATTTTTCATTATCTTGTTTTGTTTATGTTGTTTTTCTTCGAGTGATGTATTCTTTAAGTCTTTTATACTCGTGCGTCGGAAATATAGGTCATATGTTTGCCGGAAGTGTTTTTCTAGTTTCACATTTTGAAAACTTGAAGATTATGGTTAATTGGTGCTAAAAAATAGAATATTATTGGTTGAAGGGATATGATAGACTTTTTCTACAGTATCTGCTTTATGTTTTTATTTTCCCATTAGTGGTAGTCATAAAGGTCTATATTTTTCTTGATATTGTCTAGTGACCTTAGATAAAATAAATATTATTAAAAAAGGAAAACTTGTCAAACTTTTAAACTTGATAGAAGCAATTCAATTTATGTAGCTTATTTTTACTTAAAGAAACTTGAGAATTTGGACCGTAATTTCCTTTATAAATATTTATTTAATTATGTATTAAAAAATGGGAAGTCGTGTTCCCTTGGTAATGGAATTACAAGGGTGAACAATTTTGAATTATTAACTGCGTTTCAATAAAAGTGATTACTGAACCATAATTTGCAATAAATTATCTTTCTAATAAAATAAAGAAAACAAGTAAAATGGACCGATCCTGATCATGTTTGGTAAAGTCTCTTGTATTTTGCAAAAATATATACAAACAAAATTTGAGAAGAATCAGTGCAATATTTTAGTTTATTGATAGATTTAAGTGAAGATCGGGAAGCAGCTCTATATGGGGCCTATAACTAAGAGATGTCCCATAGGGATCATTTTTGGACCACTCATTAATAGATGTAATCAACGCATACAAACCCAATTTGAGTAAGATCTATATGACAGTTTGGTTCTTATGGCAATTTATGTCGATTTCATAGGGGTCATTTGAATGGGGGCCAGATCTGAACATGGACCGATTCTCACGATTTCAATAGCGTTCTTCCTATAAAAAGCTGATAAAAGGTTATATACCAAATTTCGTCGAAATATTTTCATATTTTCGACCTGTAATTTGATTACAAGGTTTACGTGGACACACTGACGGACGGACGGACATCGTTAAATCTAGGTCAAATATTTTTGGTAGTTACAAACAGCAGCACAAAGTCATTATACCCAAACCACATAGTGGTATAGGGCATAACTAAAATCGATTAAACAGCCAAGTTAATACAAATTCGCTTAGATAACTAATGCACCGTAGTTTCCTGATAAAGAAACAAGAGCTCAGATTTTGAAAGTTATACGGATTTTGCGAAAGCATTTGATCGTGATCCACATGAACTTCTTTTACTTAAACTTTCAAAGATTGGTTTCCATTTGGAAATGCTTAGTTGGTTTTGTTATTATTTAACTGGCCGTCTTTCTACGGTTTCAATAGATGGAATCTGTTCTAGATTTTTTTTTTGACCTCTGGTATACCGCAAGGTAGTATCCTGGGTCCCTTACTTTTTATTATTTTTTTAAATGATATTTATCAGTGTTTTAAAAATTCGAAATATCTTTTGTATGCTGATGATCTTAAAGTTTTCAAACCAATTTCAACAGTCAGAGATATTTCTGATCTTCAGGATGACTTAAATGGGCTTATTTTATGGTCTGATTGTAATGGCCTTCCTTTTAATATTGGAAAATGCTTTCATATGACGTTTCATAGATGTCGTCATATTCTTCCTTCTCAATATATAATGAAGCATAATGTTTTATCATCTGTAGGTGAAATTTTAGACTTAGGTGTAATTTTTGATCCTAAGCTATCATTTGGTAGTCACTTAAATTATGTGATACCAAAATCATATTCAATGTTTGGTTTTATTCGTCGAAACTCAGATAATGTCTTTGATCATTATACTAAGAAAGCATTATTTACTTCTTTTGTTAGATCAAAGTTAGAATACGCTTCATTAATTTGGAGTCCTAATGCAACTATTCATATATATCGTATTGAGAAAATTCAACTTAAATTTATAAAATATGCGCTCTCATTTTTAAATTTTCAGTCTGCATCATCTTCTACTCCTTCGCTTTCTGTGCCTTATGATAGTAAGTGTGCTCTACTTTCAATGAAAACTTTGGAAGTTAAAAGAAAGATATTTTCTGTAAATATTTTACACGGTATTATTTGTGGTGAATTGATTGCTCTGAATTGTTACAATTAATTAAAATTTATGTTCCTCCAAAGGTGTTTCGGAGAATTGATAAATTCTTTTATGTTGATATGCACACAACAGATGAACCGCTTACAAAGGCTTGTAGATTATTTAATAATTATTGCAATATTTTGGATATTACTATTCCCCATACCCAATTTAGACTTATTTTAAATTATGTTAACTTCTCTTAATTAATATATTTTTACGCTTTCTTGCTAGTCTGTAAGGATAATATTTTATCCATAGACCGAAAATAAATAAATAAATAAATAAATAAAATGGAGAATATCTAAACAATCTTTTCTAATCTCTAATTTTAATTTTTTATAAAATTTTGTTCAAAAAATTAAAAAAAAAGAACAAAAATTGGAATTCAGGATTTTATTAAGCGGAGTGTTTGAATTTCAGTGATTTCGAGAAAATATAAAATTTTTTTCTCTTATTACCTTTTATGTTTTATATTTTGGCAAGAATATTGCACCACATGATACAGATCTTTAATTTGGTAAATTAAGGGAATTTTCATAATATTGTCATATGTACTAAATGGTTAGTTTCAGAAATTATGTCTAGAATATTATTGCTTAGAACTTGTAAACTAGTATTATTAAGAAGCTTTATGAAAATTCTTTCACAAATATCTATAAAATTTGGCCATTGATCTTAAAGATGGTTATCATGCTGCCTTGGCAAAGCAATACACTAAATGTTTTCAATAAGTCCATTCATTGGTTTTCTTGTTATTTTTTTAAACTGTAACAGGCGTTATTATATTGATTATCATCAATTATATATTATTATCAATTTTACATTATTTTGATTCATTAGTATTTTACAAAAGAGTCATCATTATTTATGTTAATTGTCATTTAGAATTTTGTCATTATTTGTTTCAATTATTAAATATTATTTTATTGTTTGTAATTATTTTATTGCTTTGCCTGTAATTGAGTCATTATGATTTATTCTTTTGTTGATTTCTTTTAATATATGTATGTTGTTTCTAAAGCTATTGATCTCTTGTATATTAGTTAACGTACTATCACTCAATAATGCATTATACTCATTGCTCACTTCAAACTTTCTTACTTTTCTAAAATTTGAATATAACAAGAGATCACACATTTAAAATTGTCATTCCATAACTAGCGCTTGAATAATAAATACTTAGTAAAATATTAATGAACCCCCGACGGACTTCTTATTTAAAAGGAATAGAAAAAATAATGAAAACTAAAATATAAAACAATATTAAATTATAAACTATTGTAAACCTATAATAAAATAGAAACGTAGGCGAATTTGACGCTTCGGCAGTCTGTTCTTGCCTCGTATACATAACAATAGTAAATATATATTAAATTGTTAGTGGCCAGCTTGGACGATTACGTCTGGCTTTGACCCTTTTTATTTAATATATATATATAACTGGAGTCTCATCCCCTACATTGGCGCCCAACTTTAAAAAAACCTGCTTTGGTGTCCAACATTAACACCAAATTATAAAAAAAAAAGCTTGACGTATATTTTTTCAAAAGAAGCCACCAACACTGCAAAATTTACCGTAACAGTCCAGTACCATATTTTTGTTGTTGCCTTGGAGCCAACCAGATCAACGTCATTGTTTTGGGTTTGCTACGTGTGTGTTGTTGTTGTTGGAGCATCAAACAAAATAAAAAAAAAAAAATTAATAAAATCATCGTCGCTTTTGTTGTTATGATCATCTCTACTTGCATGTTGTTTTGTTGTTGCCTAACAGTAGTTGCTTGGGAGACAAACAATTTTAGTTTTGAGTGATCCATCATCATTTTTTCAGTTTCTGTCATCTACAAAGATTTTTTTCTGCTCATATTAAAAGAGTAATACTGTGGTACATATATTGTTCTCAAATATTGAGTTAAATTGAATAAAATAAAAGAAAAATTAATGGAAATCTCACTGGAAAGTTATTCTCACATTTTATATAAATCGCGCTCACGTATATCATTTGGTAAAACAAAAGAAGGGTTTTAAGGGTATTCGATAAAAATTACCAATCGGTTTAAAATATGCGAATCGAATAATTATTTTCGAATTAAACAACGAAAATTAAAACAATTTAGAACACATTTCAATCTTAAACCAAATTCAATTGAATTTTAATTTTTGCAACATTTTTAAAAATTGAACAACAAAATGCGTAGAAGTCCACGTAATACGCCAACAAATTCGCATAATGCGTCTGCGTCGCAAAATGCAGGTGTAAATCGAAATGCCAGCAAGGTCGAAAATTCTAACCAGGTTCACACGCCTACGGCGTCCGCATTGCCAAATTTCACTGATTTGTTACAAAATCCTACTCACAATGCAAGTACGACTCAAAATTCAGTTTTTTCGCAAAATTCTACAATAAATGCTCCTACAAGAATTGATTCTGAAAACGTCTTGGCTAACAACAATTCTGTCAATATAACATTGACACAGGGTCAATTTATGGACTTACTAGGTGGTCTAAACATAAGACAAGAACCTAAAACCACGTTTGTCAATTGTAGTGCACGTTTTAGTGGTGGGAGAAGTAGCACTAAGGTTGATGATTTCATTGCGACTATTTTAGTTTACAAGGATGCGGAAAATGTTTCTGATACACTTGCGTTGACTAGTTTGCCCTTACTACTTGAAGGTTATGCCTCCTCATGGTGGCAAGGTGTCAAAAATGAAGCGGAAAATTTTAATATGGCGATCGATTTGTTGCGTAAAGCCTTTTCACCGCCTAAACCAGATTGGCGCATATTTGCTGAAATTAATCAGGAAAAACAAAAGACCTTTGAGTCCACCGATAATTTCATATGCAAGAAACGGCTTTTTTTTGCCCAATTATCTGAGAGATTGTCAGAAAATACAATGCTCAATATGATTTTTTCACAACTACTTCTTTCAATTAGAGAAAAAATATCAAGGGAAAGCATCCAGTCTTTCCAAGATTTGCTACAAAAGGCTAGAGATGTTGAAATGCTCATACATGAAAACAAAGATGTAAAACCAAAAGCTGTCGAATCCACTGAAAAGTCTACTGCTCGTTGTTCTTTTTGCAGAAAAAAGAACCATACAGCGGAATCTTGTTATAAAAAGATTGAAGCTGACCGAAAAGGAAAGCCAAAAGTTCAAGAGTCTACATTAAATTGTTACGGCTGTGGTTTAACCGGATTTTACAGGTCAAATTGCCCAAATTGTAATAAGAAAAATCCCATAAATAGCCCAGAAAAGCTTGATTTTAATGCGGTCTATACAACTATAATCGGAAGAAATGTCCCAACTGTCGGTATTAACGTAAACGGAATGAACGGCGAAGCATATTTCGACACAGCTGCTCGCACAAGTGTTGCAGGCTATACTCTTTTTCAAAAACTAAAAGAAAAGAAGGTCGATTTTCAAAAAGCTACAGCGGAAGTGATATTGGCTGATGGTATTCCACGAGAAGAAACAGTATACTCTACAATCGTTAATATTTTAGTCGGAAAACGTTTTAAACGTATTCGATTCATTTGCTTGCCTAGTGCACGAGGAAACCGTACTCTTATTGGTATAGACTTTCTCGAGCAGGCAGGTATTGTGTTAGACTTGGCTCAAAGGACTTGGCATTTCAAAGACGATCCTAATACTCACTTCGAATTTAAGATGCATGAACCAAAATTGGTGAAGTCTATACCATTAACACAGGCTAATATAACTGAACACAATTCAGTTAATGATTTTTTAAATTGGTTTGAAAATTCAAATGCAATCTGTAATGAAGGTGGAGTTACCCCTAAAAATTCAGATAATACATCAACTTATGATTATTCACCTGGTGGTATAAACAAAATTTTCGAAGGTAGTATACCTCTCGGGTTGCAAACCTCTATTGTGTCGGATTTATTTCCACCATTAAAAAGAGTTAAAAGTAGTGAAAATCAACATAAAGGCAATAATGATAAAACAACAATTGAGTTGAATACTTTTGATTTCAAATTAAAAGAACACGAAGGATCCAACTTAAACGACAGTGAAAGACAAATACTAGAAGATTTGTTGTCTGAAGTACAATTTGTGTTCAAAGGTAATGCTGATCCCATCCCACAGGTGGAACATTTTATTAATACTGGCACACATGCACCAATTTCGTGTCCACCGTACCGTATTTCACCTGTAATGAAAGAAAAACTTAAAATTGAACTAAAGGAAATGTTAGAAAAACAAATAATTAAAGAAGAAGAATCACCTTGGGCGTTCCCAGTGGTGCTCATTCCTAAGAAAAATGGAGGTATTCGAGTTTGCGTTGATTATCGTCGTCTAAATGCTATAACTACCACAGATAAATATCCACTCCCTCGAATGGACGATTTATTGCATGCTGCAAAAGCGTCAGCATTTATGTCTACTATAGACTTGAAGTCAGGATATTGGCAGATAAAAATGTCGGAAAAAGATAAAATCAAAACTGCGTTTACTACTCCCTTCGGCATTTATGTTTTTAACCGTATGCCTTTCGGTCTTAAAAACGCACCAGCAACGTTTCAAAGACTGGTTGATAAATTCCGTAATGGCCTTCCAGAGATTACGATTTTAGCATATTTGGATGACATAATCATATGCTCGAGAGATTTTGAATCTCATATCAATGATTTGCGTAAAACATTTGAACGAATAAAACTTTACAACCTTCAACTTAATCGTGATAAATGTTATTTTTGTAGACCAGAAGTCAAATATCTTGGTCTTATATTAACAGTAGATGGTTTAAAAACTGATCCGGAAAAGACAACTGCTGTTTTGCAAAGACCAAACCCAAGAAATTTAAAACAATTAATTTCATTTTTACAAACATGTTCGTGGTATCGACGTTTCATACCAAATTTTGCGGAAATTTCTAAGCCGTTATCAAATTTAACAAAGAAAGGTATAAAATGGAAATGGACAGATGAAGAACAGAATTCTTTCAATAAACTAAAAAGTATTTTGTCAGCTCCACCCATTCTGCAGCAAGTTGATGAAAACAAACCTTTCTACTTGAAAACTGATGCGAGCAACTATGCGCTCGGAGCTGTTCTACTCCAGGGGGAGAAAGAAAACGAACATCCCATAGAGTACGCGAGTCGTCTCCTGCTACCTGCTGAAAGAAACTATTCCACTACAGAGCGAGAAGCGTTAGCTGTCGTGTGGGCTGTTAAAAAGTTTCGGGGCTATATTGAAGGTTCTACCATATCAGTTTTAACAGACCACCAACCGTTAAAGTGGTTATTTAGCTTGAAATCACCAACAGGGCGATTAGCCAGATGGGCTCTGCAATTGCAACCTTTCAATATACAGTTTGGGTACACGCCTGGAAGACAAAACGTTGTGGCAGACACTCTGTCTAGACCACCTTGTTCTATTGAAAGCCATACAGATATAACTTGCGAATGCTTTTCGATATCCATAGACTTTCCTCAAAAAGGTTCAGCTGAAATACGAAAAGCACAACTGGAAGATGATGAAATAAAAATTATAATAAACTCTTTTGAAAGGGATGATGATGAAAATGTATCTAGATACACAAATCGCGGATACATAATGATAGATGGAGTGTTGTACCGTTATTGTTCGGAACAAGATTCCGAAAGTGGTCAACTGGTAGTGCCAAAATCGATGCGTAGCACAATTCTGTGGAGATTTCATGATGATCCCACAGCAGGGCATTATGGAATTGAAAGAACAATAAACCGTATTATTCCTCACTATTACTGGCATGGTATGCGATCAGAAATTGCAGCTCACGTGAAAAAATGTGTACAATGTCAAAAATACAAATCAACAAATGTAAAACCAGCTGGTTTACTTCGCACAGTGTCGAGCAATCAACGATTTGAAGTTGTGGCCATTGATCTCGTTGGACCACTACCACGTACAAATCAAGGTCATCAATGGATTTTGGTAATCGAAGATATCTGCAGCCGTTGGGTCGAATTATTTGCGCTTAAAGAAGCCACAGCAGAAAATTGCTCAGTAATCATGTTAAACGAAATTGTATTACGATACGGGGTTCCAAGGCGAATACATACAGACAATGGATGCCAATTTATATCTGGAATTATGCAAAAACTTACGTACTGTCTAGGCATTAGCCAAACATTCACACCTGTTTATCACCCTGAAGCGAATCCGGTAGAAAGGAAAAACCGTGATCTAAAAACACAATTAGCGATTTGCGTCGGAAAGGAGCATACAACATGGCATCTGAAATTACCAATGATACGTTTTGCGATGAATACATCAAAATGTGAGAGTACAGGCTACACAGCAGCATATTTAACATTTGGTCGTGAATTAAGAAGCCCATTGGAAGCACACTATGATCTCAGATCAATAATTACTTCGGAAAATTTTATTCCTCAAATTACACCACATTTAATAAGACTTGCAGATACTCTGAAAAATGCCAAAGAAGCAGAAGAAAAGATGCAAGACAGAAACAAAATTTATGTAGATTCCAAACGTAGACCACAAATAAATTTCAATATTGGCGATAAAGTTATGGTTGCTACACATGTATTAAGCAACGCTAATAAAAATATAACATCAAAATTTGTACCTCGTCGTGATGGTCCTTATAAAATTATCAGCAAAAATGGTACGTGTTTCACCATAGCAGCAGAAGAGAATCCTGACGTACCACTAGGAACTCACCATGCATCAGATTTAACACCATTCAAAGGTTCTACAGAATTACCGATTTATCCAATCAAACGACGTGGTCGTCCTAAATCTAATAATACTAACGTAACTGCAACAACAACTAAAACAAACATAATGAATAGAAATCCTACGGATGTGAATACAACTCAAACAAATATAATGAATACTAATTCTATGGACAGCACTACTACAACTAAAACTCAAAGTATCGTAAAGTATTCAAATCCTGACTGTCCACCTACAACAAAACTTGAACAACAATCTGCGCCAGCAACACACACAACACATGAAGGCGATATAAACAATGCTAGCAGCAGAACCCTTAGATCAAGGCAACTTAAGAAATACAACTGAAAAGTCCTGCCACATCATCGAGACGATCAATGAGGCAGAGGGGGAGGCTGTAACAGGCGTTATTATATTGATTATCATCAATTATATATTATTATCAATTTTACATTATTTTGATTCATTAGTATTTTACAAAAGAGTCATCATTATTTATGTTAATTGTCATTTAGAATTTTGTCATTATTTGTTTCAATTATTAAATATTATTTTATTGTTTGTAATTATTTTATTGCTTTGCCTGTAATTGAGTCATTATGATTTATTCTTTTGTTGATTTCTTTTAATATATGTATGTTGTTTCTAAAGCTATTGATCTCTTGTATATTAGTTAACGTACTATCACTCAATAATGCATTATACTCATTGCTCACTTCAAACTTTCTTACTTTTCTAAAATTTGAATATAACAAGAGATCACACATTTAAAATTGTCATTCCATAACTAGCGCTTGAATAATAAATACTTAGTAAAATATTAATGAACCCCCGACGGACTTCTTATTTAAAAGGAATAGAAAAAATAATGAAAACTAAAATATAAAACAATATTAAATTATAAACTATTGTAAACCTATAATAAAATAGAAACGTAGGCGAATTTGACGCTTCGGCAGTCTGTTCTTGCCTCGTATACATAACAATAGTAAATATATATTAAATTGTTAGTGGCCAGCTTGGACGATTACGTCTGGCTTTGACCCTTTTTATTTAATATATATATATAACTGGAGTCGCATCCCCTACATTGGCGCCCAACTTTAAAAAAACCTGCTTTGGTGTCCAACATTAACACCAAATTATAAAAAAAAAAGCTTGACGTATATTTTTTCAAAAGAAGCCACCAACACTGCAAAATTTACCGTAACAGTCCAGTACCATATTTTTGTTGTTGCCTTGGAGCCAACCAGATCAACGTCATTGTTTTGGGTTTGCTACGTGTGTGTTGTTGTTGTTGGAGCATCAAACAAAATAAAAAAAAAAAAATTAATAAAATCATCGTCGCTTTTGTTGTTATGATCATCTCTACTTGCATGTTGTTTTGTTGTTGCCTAACAGTAGTTGCTTGGGAGACAAACAATTTTAGTTTTGAGTGATCCATCATCATTTTTTCAGTTTCTGTCATCTACAAAGATTTTTTTCTGCTCATATTAAAAGAGTAATACTGTGGTACATATATTGTTCTCAAATATTGAGTTAAATTGAATAAAATAAAAGAAAAATTAATGGAAATCTCACTGGAAAGTTATTCTCACATTTTATATAAATCGCGCTCACGTATATCATTTGGTAAAACAAAAGAAGGGTTTTAAGGGTATTCGATAAAAATTACCAATCGGTTTAAAATATGCGAATCGAATAATTATTTTCGAATTAAACAACGAAAATTAAAACAATTTAGAACACATTTCAATCTTAAACCAAATTCAATTGAATTTTAATTTTTGCAACATTTTTAAAAATTGAACAACAAAATGCGTAGAAGTCCACGTAATACGCCAACAAATTCGCATAATGCGTCTGCGTCGCAAAATGCAGGTGTAAATCGAAATGCCAGCAAGGTCGAAAATTCTAACCAGGTTCACACGCCTACGGCGTCCGCATTGCCAAATTTCACTGATTTGTTACAAAATCCTACTCACAATGCAAGTACGACTCAAAATTCAGTTTTTTCGCAAAATTCTACAATAAATGCTCCTACAAGAATTGATTCTGAAAACGTCTTGGCTAACAACAATTCTGTCAATATAACATTGACACAGGGTCAATTTATGGACTTACTAGGTGGTCTAAACATAAGACAAGAACCTAAAACCACGTTTGTCAATTGTAGTGCACGTTTTAGTGGTGGGAGAAGTAGCACTAAGGTTGATGATTTCATTGCGACTATTTTAGTTTACAAGGATGCGGAAAATGTTTCTGATACACTTGCGTTGACTAGTTTGCCCTTACTACTTGAAGGTTATGCCTCCTCATGGTGGCAAGGTGTCAAAAATGAAGCGGAAAATTTTAATATGGCGATCGATTTGTTGCGTAAAGCCTTTTCACCGCCTAAACCAGATTGGCGCATATTTGCTGAAATTAATCAGGAAAAACAAAAGACCTTTGAGTCCACCGATAATTTCATATGCAAGAAACGGCGTCTTTTTGCCCAATTATCTGAGAGATTGTCAGAAAATACAATGCTCAATATGATTTTTTCACAACTACTTCTTTCAATTAGAGAAAAAATATCAAGGGAAAGCATCCAGTCTTTCCAAGATTTGCTACAAAAGGCTAGAGATGTTGAAATGCTCATACATGAAAACAAAGATGTAAAACCAAAAGCTGTCGAATCCACTGAAAAGTCTACTGCTCGTTGTTCTTTTTGCAGAAAAAAGAACCATACAGCGGAATCTTGTTATAAAAAGATTGAAGCTGACCGAAAAGGAAAGCCAAAAGTTCAAGAGTCTACATTAAATTGTTACGGCTGTGGTTTAACCGGATTTTACAGGTCAAATTGCCCAAATTGTAATAAGAAAAATCCCATAAATAGCCCAGAAAAGCTTGATTTTAATGCGGTCTATACAACTATAATCGGAAGAAATGTCCCAACTGTCGGTATTAACGTAAACGGAATGAACGGCGAAGCATATTTCGACACAGCTGCTCGCACAAGTGTTGCAGGCTATACTCTTTTTCAAAAACTAAAAGAAAAGAAGGTCGATTTTCAAAAAGCTACAGCGGAAGTGATATTGGCTGATGGTATTCCACGAGAAGAAACAGTATACTCTACAATCGTTAATATTTTAGTCGGAAAACGTTTTAAACGTATTCGATTCATTTGCTTGCCTAGTGCACGAGGAAACCGTACTCTTATTGGTATAGACTTTCTCGAGCAGGCAGGTATTGTGTTAGACTTGGCTCAAAGGACTTGGCATTTCAAAGACGATCCTAATACTCACTTCGAATTTAAGATGCATGAACCAAAATTGGTGAAGTCTATACCATTAACACAGGCTAATATAACTGAACACAATTCAGTTAATGATTTTTTAAATTGGTTTGAAAATTCAAATGCAATCTGTAATGAAGGTGGAGTTACCCCTAAAAATTCAGATAATACATCAACTTATGATTATTCACCTGGTGGTATAAACAAAATTTTCGAAGGTAGTATACCTCTCGGGTTGCAAACCTCTATTGTGTCGGATTTATTTCCACCATTAAAAAGAGTTAAAAGTAGTGAAAATCAACATAAAGGCAATAATGATAAAACAACAATTGAGTTGAATACTTTTGATTTCAAATTAAAAGAACACGAAGGATCCAACTTAAACGACAGTGAAAGACAAATACTAGAAGATTTGTTGTCTGAAGTACAATTTGTGTTCAAAGGTAATGCTGATCCCATCCCACAGGTGGAACATTTTATTAATACTGGCACACATGCACCAATTTCGTGTCCACCGTACCGTATTTCACCTGTAATGAAAGAAAAACTTAAAATTGAACTAAAGGAAATGTTAGAAAAACAAATAATTAAAGAAGAAGAATCACCTTGGGCGTTCCCAGTGGTGCTCATTCCTAAGAAAAATGGAGGTATTCGAGTTTGCGTTGATTATCGTCGTCTAAATGCTATAACTACCACAGATAAATATCCACTCCCTCGAATGGACGATTTATTGCATGCTGCAAAAGCGTCAGCATTTATGTCTACTATAGACTTGAAGTCAGGATATTGGCAGATAAAAATGTCGGAAAAAGATAAAATCAAAACTGCGTTTACTACTCCCTTCGGCATTTATGTTTTTAACCGTATGCCTTTCGGTCTTAAAAACGCACCAGCAACGTTTCAAAGACTGGTTGATAAATTCCGTAATGGCCTTCCAGAGATTACGATTTTAGCATATTTGGATGACATAATCATATGCTCGAGAGATTTTGAATCTCATATCAATGATTTGCGTAAAACATTTGAACGAATAAAACTTTACAACCTTCAACTTAATCGTGATAAATGTTATTTTTGTAGACCAGAAGTCAAATATCTTGGTCTTATATTAACAGTAGATGGTTTAAAAACTGATCCGGAAAAGACAACTGCTGTTTTGCAAAGACCAAACCCAAGAAATTTAAAACAATTAATTTCATTTTTACAAACATGTTCGTGGTATCGACGTTTCATACCAAATTTTGCGGAAATTTCTAAGCCGTTATCAAATTTAACAAAGAAAGGTATAAAATGGAAATGGACAGATGAAGAACAGAATTCTTTCAATAAACTAAAAAGTATTTTGTCAGCTCCACCCATTCTGCAGCAAGTTGATGAAAACAAACCTTTCTACTTGAAAACTGATGCGAGCAACTATGCGCTCGGAGCTGTTCTACTCCAGGGGGAGAAAGAAAACGAACATCCCATAGAGTACGCGAGTCGTCTCCTGCTACCTGCTGAAAGAAACTATTCCACTACAGAGCGAGAAGCGTTAGCTGTCGTGTGGGCTGTTAAAAAGTTTCGGGGCTATATTGAAGGTTCTACCATATCAGTTTTAACAGACCACCAACCGTTAAAGTGGTTATTTAGCTTGAAATCACCAACAGGGCGATTAGCCAGATGGGCTCTGCAATTGCAACCTTTCAATATACAGTTTGGGTACACGCCTGGAAGACAAAACGTTGTGGCAGACACTCTGTCTAGACCACCTTGTTCTATTGAAAGCCATACAGATATAACTTGCGAATGCTTTTCGATATCCATAGACTTTCCTCAAAAAGGTTCAGCTGAAATACGAAAAGCACAACTGGAAGATGATGAAATAAAAATTATAATAAACTCTTTTGAAAGGGATGATGATGAAAATGTATCTAGATACACAAATCGCGGATACATAATGATAGATGGAGTGTTGTACCGTTATTGTTCGGAACAAGATTCCGAAAGTGGTCAACTGGTAGTGCCAAAATCGATGCGTAGCACAATTCTGTGGAGATTTCATGATGATCCCACAGCAGGGCATTATGGAATTGAAAGAACAATAAACCGTATTATTCCTCACTATTACTGGCATGGTATGCGATCAGAAATTGCAGCTCACGTGAAAAAATGTGTACAATGTCAAAAATACAAATCAACAAATGTAAAACCAGCTGGTTTACTTCGCACAGTGTCGAGCAATCAACGATTTGAAGTTGTGGCCATTGATCTCGTTGGACCACTACCACGTACAAATCAAGGTCATCAATGGATTTTGGTAATCGAAGATATCTGCAGCCGTTGGGTCGAATTATTTGCGCTTAAAGAAGCCACAGCAGAAAATTGCTCAGTAATCATGTTAAACGAAATTGTATTACGATACGGGGTTCCAAGGCGAATACATACAGACAATGGATGCCAATTTATATCTGGAATTATGCAAAAACTTACGTACTGTCTAGGCATTAGCCAAACATTCACACCTGTTTATCACCCTGAAGCGAATCCGGTAGAAAGGAAAAACCGTGATCTAAAAACACAATTAGCGATTTGCGTCGGAAAGGAGCATACAACATGGCATCTGAAATTACCAATGATACGTTTTGCGATGAATACATCAAAATGTGAGAGTACAGGCTACACAGCAGCATATTTAACATTTGGTCGTGAATTAAGAAGCCCATTGGAAGCACACTATGATCTCAGATCAATAATTACTTCGGAAAATTTTATTCCTCAAATTACACCACATTTAATAAGACTTGCAGATACTCTGAAAAATGCCAAAGAAGCAGAAGAAAAGATGCAAGACAGAAACAAAATTTATGTAGATTCCAAACGTAGACCACAAATAAATTTCAATATTGGCGATAAAGTTATGGTTGCTACACATGTATTAAGCAACGCTAATAAAAATATAACATCAAAATTTGTACCTCGTCGTGATGGTCCTTATAAAATTATCAGCAAAAATGGTACGTGTTTCACCATAGCAGCAGAAGAGAATCCTGACGTACCACTAGGAACTCACCATGCATCAGATTTAACACCATTCAAAGGTTCTACAGAATTACCGATTTATCCAATCAAACGACGTGGTCGTCCTAAATCTAATAATACTAACGTAACTGCAACAACAACTAAAACAAACATAATGAATAGAAATCCTACGGATGTGAATACAACTCAAACAAATATAATGAATACTAATTCTATGGACAGCACTACTACAACTAAAACTCAAAGTATCGTAAAGTATTCAAATCCTGACTGTCCACCTACAACAAAACTTGAACAACAATCTGCGCCAGCAACACACACAACACATGAAGGCGATATAAACAATGCTAGCAGCAGAACCCTTAGATCAAGGCAACTTAAGAAATACAACTGAAAAGTCCTGCCACATCATCGAGACGATCAATGAGGCAGAGGGGGAGGCTGTAACAGGCGTTATTATATTGATTATCATCAATTATATATTATTATCAATTTTACATTATTTTGATTCATTAGTATTTTACAAAAGAGTCATCATTATTTATGTTAATTGTCATTTAGAATTTTGTCATTATTTGTTTCAATTATTAAATATTATTTTATTGTTTGTAATTATTTTATTGCTTTGCCTGTAATTGAGTCATTATGATTTATTCTTTTGTTGATTTCTTTTAATATATGTATGTTGTTTCTAAAGCTATTGATCTCTTGTATATTAGTTAACGTACTATCACTCAATAATGCATTATACTCATTGCTCACTTCAAACTTTCTTACTTTTCTAAAATTTGAATATAACAAGAGATCACACATTTAAAATTGTCATTCCATAACTAGCGCTTGAATAATAAATACTTAGTAAAATATTAATGAACCCCCGACGGACTTCTTATTTAAAAGGAATAGAAAAAATAATGAAAACTAAAATATAAAACAATATTAAATTATAAACTATTGTAAACCTATAATAAAATAGAAACGTAGGCGAATTTGACGCTTCGGCAGTCTGTTCTTGCCTCGTATACATAACAATAGTAAATATATATTAAATTGTTAGTGGCCAGCTTGGACGATTACGTCTGGCTTTGACCCTTTTTATTTAATATATATATATAACTGGAGTCTCATCCCCTACAAAACAAATTTTTAAAAAAGTAAAATTCGCGATTTGAAAAGAGTGCCAAGAAGTGCGACCTTTTTTGTTTTTCATTCAGAAGATGCTGACAGTATACACTGTTATCATCAAATGTGAAATTATCCGAATAAATGTTATAAAAATTATATGGATCACTTTGCTCATAAATTGCAGCCGGCACCAGTTATGATATTTTCAATAAAAGTTGTCTTAGTTCTGATCCATTTATATCAAGCATGAGCAGTAAATGTGAACAGAAAAAAAAAACATTATCAACGTCGAAATTAGAGTTATTAATATTTCTGATAAAAACGCGTTAATGAAGACGATGACGTTGAAAATGGTGATAATGAAGATGATGATGATAATGATGATAGTGACAATAAAGATTGTGATAAATTTGATGTCTACGATGATCAACTTTGAAAAAGTAGCACAATGCAATTATTTTATTTTGTTTATTTAAATAAATTAAAAAAAATTTTCAAGCAATAAGTTTAAAGTGGTTTCGGTTGCAAATTGTAAATAAATATATAATTTCTTTCATCCCCAGCTCACTGCTATGTAATACTGTATGGTTAATATATCATTTCAGAAAATAATCACTCAAACATGGAAATATTAATATCTTGGAGCTAGGAACTCGGAAATTTTAAGGTATTTTCCTTACCATATTTATTTTAAAGTAGATATTCTTGAAAAAGTACCTATTCTAAAAAAGTACATTTTCTTTAAAAAGCTTATTTTCTTACAGTCTCTTTCTTAAAATTTTGCATTTTATTACAAAAAATGATTTTCTTAGAAACAGTATACTTTCTCAAAGGATTACGTTTTAATAACAAGTGCTTTCGCTTAAAAAAGTACTTTACTTTTTCTTAAAAAGGTATATATTTTAAAATAAAAGTATTTTTTTCTTAAAATAGTACTTTTTCTTAAAAAGTGATTTTAAGTATATATTCTTAAAAATATTTCTTCAAAAATTGTGTTTTCTACAAAAAATTAAATTTTCTTAAAAAAGACTATTCTAAAAAAGTACTTTATCCAGAAAAAATATTTTTATTTAAAAGTACCTTCGCTTAAAACAGTACATTTTCTTAAATAAGTGAATTTTGTTATAAAGTACCTTTCCTTAAAAACTGAACTTTTCTTAAAATAGTGTATTTTCTTCAAAATGTGTATTTTCTTAAAAAAACGTATTTTCTTAAAAATGTTTCTTTTATTTAAAGATTATCGTTTACAAAAAAGTACCTTTTACTAACAAAGTACCTTATGCTAACAAAAGGAGCTTTTATGAAAAATTAGTTTTTTCTGAGAAATATACATTTTCTCAAAAATGTACCATTTATTAACAAAGTACCTTTAAAAATGTACCTTTTCTTAAAAATGTATCACTTATTAAAAAAAGTACTTTTTATAAAAAAGATTTCCTATTGTTAACAAAGAATTTGTTAAAAAAGTACCTTTTGTTAACAAAGTATTTGTTAAAAAAGTACCTTTTGTTAAAAAAGTTTACAACCTATCAATATCATTAAATAAACCTTCAAACTTCAGAACTTATCATCCACCGTGGAAAAATATTGAAACCTATTTCATCGAAATTCCCAATACCAACAAAAGTAACACAAGCTTAGAACAAGCTAAACAATACCACTTAGAACAAACAAACTTTTACAAAAACCAAAATTATCTAGTATGGTACTGCGATGGTTCTAAAACAAACAGCGCAAACTCATTCGCTATTGTTGACGAAAACAGAACCATAATTAAAATAGGAACTCTCCCCGAATTTACTTCAATATTCATATCAGAAATTACAGCTATTGAGGAAGCAATCAAACTTAAAACACCAACAATGAAACTTTTGATTTGCACGGATAGTTTGTCATCCATAAATGCCTTAAAATCATACAAGCATACTGATCCCCTTATAATCCGCATTAAAGAAAATCTTCTTCGCAGCTCACATATAAAAATATTACATACACCGGCTCATATGAATATCCAGGGAAATGAGTTTGCAGATGAGACTACCAAAAACACTAACAGAACGCCAACTATATTAATAAACAACTACACAAAAAAGGACATCCAAAATCTGGTAAAATTACAACTTCGCCAAAAAAAATTTGGTTTATCGAATGCCTATTATAGATTTATTAATCCCTTGCTCCAGAAACCAATATACCCAAATAACCTTACGAAAAAACAACAAAAAACTCTCATAAGAATAAGATTGGGTCATTCCAAACTCACCCACGAATACCTGCTCAAAACAAATTCTACCCCACCACTATGCTCAAAATGCAATACCAATTTAACAATGGCTCACATATTAACATGTTTCAACAAACACAATCAAGTAACTACATTAACAGAATCGATACGGAAATTGAACTATGATCAACTGAAGAAACACATCCCATCAGAAATTATAAACAAACTATAAATCACTACACTCTCCTGTATACTTATATGTATATAATTTAAAATATTTTAAACAACTGTACACATGTAATCATAAGGGACGAAGGCCCCTGCAGCCAGTTTTCCCCTTTATCATATATATTATTACGTAAATTTATTTTACTTTTAATAAATTAAAAATAAAAAATAAAAAAAAAAGTACCTTTTAATAAAAAAGTTCCTTTTTTTTTTTTAAACATCTCTTACTAAAAAAGTACATTTTCTTCAAAAAGCATATTTTCTGAAAAAAGTAATTTAAAAAAAGTGCTTTTCTTACGAAAGTCCCTTTTCTCAAAAACGTATCTTTTCTTGAAAAAAATACATTTTCTTCAAAAGTACTAAGAGTATTTTTCCTTAAAAAGTTTTTTTTTTAAAAATTATCTTCTCGTAAAAAGTACACTTGCTTCATAAATGAATATTTTCTTCAAAGGTACAGTTTCTTAAGAACTACATTTTCTTAAAAAAGTCCTCATGCTAAACAAGCGAATTTTCTTTAAAAAACGTACCCTTCCTTAAAACCTAAAGTGCCTTTTATTGAAAAAGTACTTTTATTAAAAAAGTAATTTTAAAAAAAAGTACGTTTTATTAAAAAAGTAGCTTTTATTAAAAAAGTGCCTTTTGTTAAAAAAGTAGCTTATATTAAAAACAAGTAATAAAATAATAGTTGGTCTAGACCGACTATACGATACCCTATACCATGCGTTTAGAGACCCTATCTCGTAGGTCCAACCAGTTAGAAATAGAAAATAAGAATAAACCAAACTTGAGTGGCATTATTTTTCTGCTTTTGAATATTACATAGTTCGTATCGGATGCTATATTTATATAGGTACTGGGTAGAAAAATGGACTGATCCAGACCATATTTGGTAAAGTCACTTATTTTTCCACAAATATATGAAACCAAATTTGAGAAAAATCTGTGTAATATTTTGATAGACTTACGTGAAGATGGGGAAGTAGCTTTATATGTGGGTTATGACTAAGAATTGTCCTATGTGGTTTATTTTTGGATTACTGATTAATGGATGTATTAAACATACAAACTATTTGACCGAAATCTATATGATAATTTGGAGCTTATGGCAATTTAAGTCGATTTCATAGGGGTCATTTGTATGGGGACTAGATCGTAACATGCACCGATTTTCACAAATTTCAATAGCGTTGATCCTTTGTTTAAGACAGTATTTTCTTTATAACAAATTACATTTTTAAAAAGTGCCGTTTCTTTAAAAAGTACCTCTCATTTCTCATGTTCTTTTCTTTCTAATGTTGAGTTAAATAGTTGATTAAGCATGAGTTGAAGCAATAGGCAGAAGGATGCTGAAGATGAACAAGTCGCTTTGTTCGAAAGTAGCTACTCCATCTAGCGCTGTCTTCAATTTTTTCCAAATTTCTCTTACATTGCATAAAGTATTATCTTTTCTAGTATTAGAAAATGTGTACATGATCTCGAATCGAACTATAAATAACTAATTATTAATATTTTTATATTTACCTTTATTATTTTTTCTATTTCAATTCAATGTTAAACTCTTATACTTTAATTATAAGATTATAAATCTCGTTGTATGGGAAATCATAAATAAATAAATAAATAAATAAATAAATAAAAGTACTTTAAAAAACTTTTCTTAAAATCATAAAACGTTTTAAAAAGGTACATTTTCATAATAAGTACATTTCCTTAAAACAGTAATTTTTCTTAACAAATTACATTCTTAAAAAGTATATTTTCTTATAAAGTACCTTTTCTTAAAAAGTAACTTTTTGTTAAGAAATTAATTTTCATAAGAAGTAGCTTTTCGTAAAAAGTACCCTTTCTTGAAAAGAACCTTTTCTTATAAACTAAATTTTTCTTAAAAATTGCCGTTTTAAAAAAGGAAAGTTTCTAATAGTGCGTCTACATCTAAGCAAAATCTGGTATGCACGAGATTTCGAGCGAAATCTAGCTCATTTTAACTAGATTTCCCATACAAAACAAAATCTAGCTCGTTACTAGATTTTTGCAAAATCTCACACAATCTTGTCAAACTTGGGCACTACCAAATGATACTACCGTGTTTTTTTTAATATTGTAGTAGAAAATTACAACGCAGTGACTGAAAAATTGACATTTAAAAACAAAATCAAACAAGTTGAATAAAAAAGAAATAAAATATTAATTATTAAAAAAAAAATGACGATCTATAATAAAAAAATATTTAGTAATTGAAAAGTTATAACTTTTTATACTGACATGCGTCCATTCTAATCTGCTAAATAATGTGGAAAATAAATTTGTTTTAGCTGTTCAAACAATACATTCAACAAATGCTGATTTTTTTCGCAAAATTTCTATTTCAGTTTGTGCTTTTTTCATTTTTGATGCATAATATAATTATAAAATCTGTTCCTTTTTAGAATTTTCCATATTTCCGTTTTCCTTTTGTTTTATTTATTTTTGGTATTTCTAGTTTATATGTTTTATTTTAATCAGCTGTTTATTGTTGTGGAAACAAAATCTCACAAAATGTCAAAAAGTTAGATATAAACGGTATAGATTTTGAAATATATTTCAACAAAAATCTACTAGATTTTCCTGAGATGTAAACGCACTATAAAGGGGTACCTTTTCTTAGAAAAATATCTTTTCTAAAAAGTTTAAATTTTCTTCAAATAGCAGTTTTTTTTAAAAAGCTTTTAAAGTACCTTTTCTATGGAGAAACTTTGACTTGAAGCAAATAAACGAAAGTATTGCCGATGTTCCTCCTCATTATCTTCCCCTAAGTTAACTTATTTTGCTAGAATTCCCTAGTACGAATGTACACGTTGGATTTGGTTGTATTTCATTTTCGTTTTCGGATTTAAAAGTCTAATTTGTTAAAAGAACTAAAGGTGTGTCGAACACCTCTCTGTTATAGAGTTGATTAAAAACAAGTAAGAAAATTATAGTCGGTCTAGACCGACCATACGATACCCTATACCATAGTTTAGAAACCCTATCTCTTCGGTCCAACTAACTGGATATTGAAAATAAGCAAAAACCAAATTTGAGTGGCATTGTTATTAATTTTTTTGGCTGCAGATATGAAAAAATTCGTATCGGGTACTATATTTATATGTGGACTACGTCAAAAAATGGACCGATCCTGACCATATTTGGCAAAGTCACTAATATTTTGAAAAAATATACACAAACCAAATTTGAGAAAATTCTGTGCAATATTTTTGGTTTTTTTGATGTAAGTGAGGATCGGGAAGCAGCTCTATATGGGGCCTATGACTAAGAATTGTCCAATAGGGATTATTTTTGGACTACTGATTAATGGATACAATAAACACACACAAACCCAATTTTACAAAGATCTATATGATAATTTGGATCTTATGGCAATTTATGTCGATTTCATAGGGGTCATTTGTATGGGGACTAGGTCTGAACATGGACCGATTTTCACCGATTTCAATACCGTTCATCCTATGGCTGATAAAAGCTTATATACCAAATTTCATCGAAATATATTCATATTTGCGAACTGTAGTTTGATTACAAGGTTTACATGGACCCACAGACGGACGGACGGACGGACGGACATCGCTAAATCGTCTCAGAAAGTGATTCTGAGTCGATCGGTAAAATAAAAGATGGGTCTAGGTCAAATATTTTCGGTTGTTACAAACAGCAGCACAAAGTCATTATACCCAAACCACATAGTGGTATAGGGTATAAAAAAGAAAATTCCTTTTAAGAACATTCAATGCTTATGAAGTGTTTTGCCGATTTATAAAATAATTAATTGAAAATATCTGTTAATAAAATGACTTAATAACGAAGACTAGCTTTGTTCTTTAATTTGTTTCATGTTACATTATTTTATTTATTGAATGTATCATATACAATTATTTTATCTTGGAAAAGATCAATGCACGACTTTTATTTTCATTCATGCAAAATTATACTCGCTGCGAACCAAAAATGGCTAGCACACGACATAAAATAGCCATCAGAGTTTTGTTTACATGATTTTTTTCGGTTCATTTTACAAAACAAATGTTTCTGTTTATTATTTAATGCTACTGGCAACTGTAGTTCTTATATTGTAAACATTTGGGGATTTCTTGAAAAAATATAAAATTATATTAAACATATTCGTGTCCTCAATTTTTGTAGTTAAAACAGAAAAAGCATGTTTTAATGCCAAAAGAAAAAAAATAAAATAATAAAAAAAATAATTAATTACGGAAGACAACATGAAAAGTAATGCCATGTTTGTATGTACATACATATATATGTATGTATGGACTCGTATGTATAGATGTATGTTTTAAATCTATATGAGTGTACAAGAAACTGAAATGGTAAAACTTTGGGTCTAGGTTACCCGTGCTTTTCTTATTGAAAATAACTTTTTTAGTTTGAAAGATTTTTTTTTTATCTAAATTCTGTTGTCCACATACATATTTAAATTTTTATTTTTCATTATTCGATTTTTAAGGATTGAGTGAGTCCAGTTTTTAATATCTTTAATATCTTCCATGTATAGAATTTCATGGTTATTACTCGTATCTAGTTATGTATATTTTTATATTTATTTTATTTTTATTTTTATTTATTCTCTGAAAAGGAATAAAACAGTTCTATGCGTCATTTAAATTTAATTTTTACATATTTCTATTCTTAATCATCCAAATTAACTCATTGTCAAGGGCCATAGTTTTCCTGTGACTGTTGCAATGAACAAAGACCCCAAATGGAAGTGTTAAAAATAGGAGAGATATGAATATCTTAAAATAACCTCCATACAGCATAATGAAAAGACGTACACAAAGCAGTTTTCCCGTTAATTTTTGTTGTTGTTTTGTTTTAAAATAGAGTGTGCAAAATTAAACTAAATGCATCACTGCAACTAAACACTCAACGCAATTTTCACGCTTGACATTTGACTTGTAAAAGCGCATTCTAGTCATGATTATTTTTTTATGTCCTAAGTGTAGCACTCTGCCAAACATTAGGGTATTCGGAATTTCGGATGATGTTTGTACCTAGCACAAAATCCAGTCACATTTAATTGTAGCACATCCAAATTTCATCGCTCCGACCGTCCATCCGTCTGTATTCTGTTATTTTGCGAAATTTTGATTGGCCTTTTGCAGTTCGCGAGAATTAGTTCATGTGTAACCTATTCCCCGAATTCAAAAAAGGCCAATGAAAGTGGCTTCCGAATATATATTTTTTTTATGATAAAAAGTTTTTTTTTTGATCATCCTATATGCACATTATACTACCTTCTGTCATCATAAACATTCCAATCTACAACAATTGTTCAAATCTACCCGAACTGATTGTTTAGGGTATCACATAGCCGACCTAGACTAATTATATTTGTTACTTGTTAATTTTACATTTAATTTTTTATTTTTATATGTTGTTTTTTAATTTTCTTTTTGCGACATTAAACGTGCAGCAGAACATTGTGGATCACATGCCAACTGTCTATACACAAAGGTCTTCTTGTTTGTGCAAATTTACGAATGCAGAGTTTGAAAATAGTTTATTCAATTTAGAAATAGATAGAGTATAAAATTAACCCTATACCACTATATAGTCACGGAATAATGACTTTGTGCTGTTTGTAACTACCAAAAATATATAGCCTAGATCCATCTTTAATTATACCTATCGCCTCAGAATCACTTTCTGTATCGATTTAGCAATGTCCGTCTGTCCGAACCTCCGCACAGTGGTTCAAAACCAAAAAAAAAGTGGTAATAAGTCTGGAACTTCTAAACTATTGGTTGGATTGGAATAGTATATTCTAGGCGATTGTAGTCAAGGATATAGGCTTTAAAAATATTTATTTTTGAGATACCCTGTTGTAACACAGGGTGAGCTACAGGGTGCCAAAGTCGACCACCCCGAGGTGGAAAATGCTTTCAAAGCTTGTAACTTTTATAAATATGAAGTGATTTTTACGTTTTTTAAATTTATTTTTAATAACCATTAAATTACTAACAAAAAACATGCCTATACTACCTAGTTATCGCTTATGGTTTAAAAAATATTTGATTTTAAAAATCAACATTTGAACTTTTCACCAAATTCTTTCTTGGTTTTTCGCAAATAACATTTTTATTAAAATAGACAAAAAAAAAATCTAAAAATATGTGGCGATAGCCAGTACTTTTTAAAAAAATACGTTGAAGTATTTTTTGAATTATTTCAAACCGTTTAGTGAGCACAAAATCTTAAAATTGACTTTTTGAATCAGGTTCTAAAAATTACAAATTTTTGCCAAAAAATACCCTTCTGTCACTTTTTTCTCACAACCTTGGTAAAACATGTATATATTTTTCTACATATTTTAAAAGAATATGCTTCAAGAATGGTTGTAAGCGAAATTTTTAATATTTTTGGACATGCACCCTACGTCCAGCATTGGACAAAATTGGGCAATTTTGAAAAAAAAACTAAGTTTTAAAAGTTAATACAAAAATATCCGCTCGATTTCTTCAAATATTTCACCGCAGTTTTAAAGCTCCAAATATTTCTATTTATTTGCCGCAATAAAATTCACCGCCATTACATAAACGTGGTCAAGAGGGCTTAAATGGTGAAAAAAGTCAAATTTTCATACGAATTTTTTTTGTTAACATAAAAAACATATTAAGATTAGTTATTTTTATATTTTGTTTATTGATTCAGAACGGCATTTAAATTATCTAAACCACTTCAAAAAATCATTTTGATAACGTTAATAGTTTTTGAGATATTTCTATTCAAATTTCAGAAAAAAATATAGAAAAACTATGGTTTTTCGTTTTTTTTTGGTTTTTTGGTAAGTGTTCCCAAAATTTTTGAATTTTACTTATTATTATATATATTGTTAAAGAAGACATATTTATCTATTCAACGATATATAACATGTCTATCAAATATATTGCAACATGCTGATATAATGACCCCAAACCACACTCCACAGGCAAAAATTTAGCTATTTCTCTATTTGTTCATATAAATGGTCATTTACATAGTGAATGACATATTTTTTTATTTTTTTTTTGGTAAAGGGTTGCATACGTTTTTATTACTTCAAATAATTTTATATATCTTCTCAAAGAAGGTATAATTATAAGTTAATGGTGTATGAAATATTTACCTAATGAGTTTCAACTGATCATAAAATTGCCCGAAACTCTGATACCTATTGCAAAATATCTGTAATTCACAATACCTTTTTATGCAAAAAAAAAAAACAGCTAAAAGCCAAATCCTTAGATTCACTAAAACAAAATGTAAGTATTGGTTGAAGTACCTGCCCGATATATTACCTTTCAAAAAGCATTTTCAGTATATAACCATGAGTTTCTTGTTTAGTAAGATCACTTACGTATAATCTATCATGGAGGTTACATTAAAGTATTATTAACTTTGCAAAGTTATTTGGGAAAATCCTTCCGATTCTACTATTCATTCATCACGTTCGGAAAAAGTCTCGAAATTATTTTATACAATTAACAATACTTACGGTTTAAATGTGAGATCTGAAGATGTTGAAAATTTTTACAAAGCTTACGAAAGAAGATTTAGCCAATCGGGTTTATCAAAATCAAAGTTTATGACTAAAAATGAAGAATGGTTGAAAACAGTACAAATTGAGAAAAAGGCATTTGGTCGACCTAAAAAGGACTACGAACATGTTCAATCAAGGACAAATTTTTAATTTTAAGCCTATTATAAAACAAATAAAAAAATACTCATTAAAAAAAATTTAGTTATATTTGTTATTTAATAATAAAAATATCTTAGGCATTGGCTTTTTACCTGTTTTTTTTTTTTTTGTATAAAATCAGCATCAGAGTTTCGGGCAATTTTATGATCAGTTGAAACTCATTAGGTAAATATTTCATACACCATTAACTTATAATTATACCTTCTTTGAAAAGATATATAAAATTATTTGAAGTAATAAAAACGTATGCAACCCTTTACCAAAAAACAATAAAAAAATATGTCATTCACTATGTAAATGACCATTTATATGAACAAATAGAGAAATAGCTAAATATTTGCCTGTGGAGTGTGGTTTGGGGTCATTATTTCAGCATGTTCCAATATATTTGATAGACATGTTATATATCGTTGAATAGGTAAATATGTGTTCTTTAACAATATCTATATATATAAAATTCATTTTCTGTTTGTTTGTTTGTTTATTTGTTTGTTTGTTTGTTTGACCGCTATACAAATTTTTATTTTTCAACCGATTTCCCTGAAATTTTGTACACACGATCTCTATACCCCAAGAAAGGTCGCCATATACTTTTTACCGGCCACGTCTACTTTTACGCTCACTTTTTATGTAAAATTCATTTTCTGTTTTATTCATATTTGTTCACTATACAAATTTTTATTTGTTAACAGATTTCTCTGAAATTCGGTACACACGATCCCTGTACTCCAGCTAAGGTCACCATATACTTTTTATCGACAACGCCTACTTTTACGCCTACTTTTTATATACAATTCATTTTCTGCTTTTTGGTATATTTGTTCGCTATACAAATTATTATTTTTCAACGGATTTCTCTGGATTTTGCTACACACGATCTCCGTACTCCAGGAAAGGTCGCCATATGATTCTTACCGGCCACGCCTACTTCTGCGCCCACTTTTTCTATACAATTCATTTACTGTTTTTTGTTATATTTGTTCGCTATACAAATTTTTATTTTTCAACGCATTTCTCTGAAATTTGGTACGCACGATCTTTGTACCCCAGGCCAGGTCACCGTGTGATTCTTGCGGCCACACCTACTTTTACGCCCACTTTTTGTATACAATTCGTTTTCTGTTTTTTGGTATATTTGTTTGCTATAAAAATTTTTATTTTTCAACGTTATTCTCTGAAATTTAGTACACACGATCTCTGTACTCCAGGAAAGATCGCCATATGCTTCGTACTGGCCACGCCTGCTTTAACGCCCACTTTTTGTATACAATTCATTTTGGTTTTTGGTATATTTGTTCGCTATACAAATTTTTATTTTTCAACCGATTTCTCTGAAATTTGGTACACACGATCTCTCTGCTCCAGGGAAGGTCGACATATTCTTCGTACCAGTCACGTCTACTGTTACGCCCACTTTTTGTATACAATTCATATTCTGTTTTTTGGTACATTTGTTCGCTACACAATTTTTTTTAAACGGATTTCTCTGAAATTTGCTACGCACGATCTCTGTACTCCAGAGAGATCGCCATATAATTCTTGCCGGCCACGCCTACTTCTACGCCCACTTTTTATACAAAATTAATTTTCTGTTTTTTGGTATATTTGTTCACTATAGAAATTTTTATTTTTCTAGGGATGTCTAAAATTTGGTCACACGATCTCTATACTACAGGGAAGGTCACCATATGCTTCTTACAGGCAACACCTACTAAAACTTTTTTTTTTACTTTTATTTGTTTCTTTATTTGATTGCTATACAAACTTTTATTATTCAATGGCTTTCTCCGAAATGTAGTACATATTCCAGGGAAGGTCGCCATATGATTTTTACCGACCACGACTAATTTTACGCCCAATTTTCTTACAAAATTTTTATTTTGTTGTGTGGTATATTTCTTCCCTATACAAATTTGTATTATTCAACGGATTTCTCTGAAATTTGGTTTACACGGAAATAACTACACGGTGAACAAATTTCCCAAACTTAAAAAAAGGCACCTAAAAGAAATGAACAAATTCCCCATTTTTTTTTTAATCGAAAGAAAAAATGAACTTACTCCCCAAATTCATTCTTAAATTTTTACATATTTTTATTTAATGAATTTTGTTAAATATTTATTTTAGTAAACATTTGCATACTGCTCTCAATATATGTCCTACAATAAATGCATTTAAAATGAGTATTCTTTTCAATAGCATCATTTCGTTGCGCGGAAGCTACGCGCACGGGGAATACTGCTTAGCCAGAATATCGGAATGATCTGAAAAATATATTTTGACAATTAAAATAAGTTGGAAATAGCTGCGCGGCAGCACTGGTGTGGTTGCCAAATGTGCGGAAGCGGCGCGCGGCGCGCGACCGCGGACTCGGACGCGACGGATGCGGACGCGACGCGCTCTCGGAACACAGCTCAGCTAAAATATCGCAATGCTCTAAAAAATATGTATTAGGAATTAAAATAAGTTAACGAGAACTAAGCGGCAGAACGGGTAGTAGCTGCGAGGAAACGGCGCGAGGCACGCGGACGCGACGGACGCAGACGCGACACGCTCGCGAAACACAGCTCAGCTAAAATATCGCAATGATCTGAAAAATATATTTTGGCGATTAAAATAAGTTGACAACTGCGCGGCAGCACGGGCGTGACTGCCAAAAGCGCGGAAGCGGCGCGCGGGGCGCGACCGCGGACGCGACGGATGCGGACGCGACACGCTCGCGGAACACAGCTCAGCAAAAATATCGCAATGATCTGAAAAATATATTTTGGCGATTAAAATAATTTGACAACAACTGCACGGCAGCACGGGCGTGACTGCCAAACGCGCGGAAGCGGCGCGCGGGGCGCGACCGCGGACGCGACGGATGCGGACGCGACACGCTCGCGGAACACAGCTCAGCAAAAATATCGCAATGATCTGAAAAATATATTTTGGCGATTAAAATAAGTTGACAACTGCGCGGCAGCAAGGGCGTGACTGCCAAACGCGCGGAAGCGGCGCGCGGGGCGCGACCGCGGACGCGACGGATGCGGACGCGACACGCTCGCGGAACACAGCTCAGCTAAAATATCGCAATGATCTGAAAAATATATTTTGGCGATTAAAATAAGTTGACAACTGCGCGGCAGCACGGGCGTGACTGCCAAACGCGCGGAAGCGGCGCGCGGGGCGCGACCGCGGACGCGACGGATGCGGACGCGACACGATCGCGGAACACAGCTCAGCAAAAATATCGCAATGATCTGAAAAATATATTTTGGCGATTAAAATAAGTTGACAACTGCGCGGCAGCACGGGCGTGACTGCCAAACGCGCGGAAGCGGCGCGCGGGGCGCGACCGCGGACGCGACGGATGCGGACGCGACACGCTCGCGGAACACAGCTCAGCAAAAATATCGCAATGATCTGAAAAATATATTTTGGCGATTAAAATAATTTGACAACAACTGCACGGCAACATGGCTGCCAAACGCGCGGAATCGTGCGCGACTCGCTCGCGGAACACAACTTAGTGAAATGTCATATGATAAATTTTATCTACGTATGTGGAATAATTACACATATATACTATAAGCAGTTGCTTAAAGAAACCTTGCGACACAATATTAAACGTCGCATTAGTCTTTCATTTCTGAAACTTGAATTTGACGTCACTGCTCAATGATGATCACTTATTGAATGAAGTAATTCAATTTTTAAAATTTGTGATTCCTTTAATTTGCGAACCATTCCGTTATATTTGATGTTTATAAATAAACTGAAAAAAAAACTTAAAGCGGTTTCGCAACTTATTTTTGAAGCATTTTTGCTGCAGCATCTTAAAAAACTTCTAAATTAAAAAATCAAAAAATTTTTAATTGAAATAAAAAATGAATTTACTGCCCATACAAATTTTTGGGGAGAAAGTTCATTTTATTGAGGAATTTGTTAATTGGGGACTAAGTACTCAGCGCCTGGTAAGCATAGTGAACCATTTTTCAAGTCAAAGGCCTTTGTATCCCGGGCAAGACCGGGTTAAAACAGCTAGTATATAATAATAAGTAAAATTCCAAAATTTTGGGAACACTTTACCAAAAAAACCAAAAAAAAAACGAAAAACCATAGTTTTTCTATATTTTTTTCTGAAATTTGAATATAAATATCTCAAAAACTATTAACGTTATCAAAATGATTTATTGAAGTGTTTTAGATAATTTAAATGCCGTTCTGAATCAATAAACAAAATATAAAAATAACTAATCTTAATATGTTCTTTATGTTAACAAAAAAAAATTCGTATGAAAATTTGACTTTTTTCACCACTTAAGCCCTCCTGACCACGTTTATGTAATGGCGGTGAATTTTATTGCGGCAAATAAATAAAAATATTTGGAGCTTTAATACTGCGGTGAAATATTTGAAGAAATCGAGCGGATATTTTTTTATTAACTTTTAAAACTTAGTTTTTTTTTTTTTTTAAATTGTCCAAAAATATTAAAAATTTCGCTTACAACCATTCTTGAAGCATATTCTTTTAAAATATGTAGAAAAATATATACATGTTTTACCAAGGTTGTGAGAAAAAAGTGAAAGAATGAAGGGTATTTTTTGGCAAAAATTTGCAATTTTTAGAACCTGATTCAAAAAGTCAATTTTAAGATTTTGTGCTCACTAAACGGTTTGAAATAATTCAAAAAATACTTCATCGTTTTTTTTTAAAGTACTGGCTATCACCACATATTTTTAGATTATTTTTTATCTATTTTAATAAAAATGTTATTTCCGAAAAACCAAGAAAGAATTTGGTGAAAAGTTCAAATGTTGATTTTTAAAATCAAATATTTTTTAAACCATAAGCGATAACTAGGTAGTATAAGCATGTTTTTTGTTAATAATTTAATGGTTATTGGAAAATTTTAAAAAACGTAAAAATCACTTCATATTTATAAAAGTTACAAGCTTTGAAAGCATTTTCCACCTCGAGGTGGTCGACTTTGGCACCCTGTAGCTCACCCTGTGTTACAACAGGGTATCTCAAAAATAAATATTTTTAAAGCCTATATCCTTGACTACAATCGCCTAGAATATACTATTCCAATCCAACCAATAGTTTAGAAGTTCCAGACTTATTACCACTTTTGGTTTTGAACCACTGTGCTCCGTCTGTGTGTCCATCTAAACCTTTTAGTCAAACTACAGGTTGCAAATATGGATATATATTAATTAAATTCGCTATTTAAGCTTTCTCAACCAAAGAATGAAATTGGCCAAAATCGGTGCATGTTTAGACCTGGTCCCCATACAAATGACTCCTATGAGATCGACTTAATTTGCTATAAGACCCAAATTATCATATAAATCTCCGTAAAATTTAGTTTGTGTGTGTTTATTACGCCCTTTAATCAGAAGTCTTAAAACAAATCCTGCAGAGCTTTTCTTAGTCATAGCCCCCATATAAAACTGCTTCCTGATCTTCACTTAAATCTATCAAAAAGCGAAAATAATGCATAGATTTTTCTCAAATTTGGTTTGTTAATGTTTTTGAAAAAAGTAAGTGACTTTACCAAATATGGTCCTGATCGGTCTATTTTTTGACCTAGTCCCCATATAAATACAGCATCCGATATAATTTTTTTCGTATTTACAGGCAAACAACATTAATAAAAATCCCATTTGGTTTATGCTTATTTGCTATATCCAATTAGTTGACCTAAGACCCTAAACGCATATAGGTATAGGGTGTTGTATAGTCAGTCTAGACCGCCTATAATTTTCCCATTGTTTTAATTTAGTATACTACATTTTGAAATAATTTTATGATGGTACGAGGGCGGACCCAGAGCAAATTTGGGAATTTTTTTGTCAACATAATCTCCTTCGATAATCTGTTTAAGAACTGGCGAGCTCCTCAAAATAGCCATCAACCGCAGATTCCACCTCTTCATTGTTGGTTAATCTTTTACCACCAAGACATTTATCACGTTTGGAAATAGAAAATACAGGGAACTCGCGATAACGTGAACTAATTTTTACCAAGGCAGTTCACATTTTCGAGTTTGTTCACGTTGTCGAGTACCCAAATTTAAAACAAACAATTACCCTATTTAATATAAAAAATGATATATTAATAAGAAAAAATGCTAAACACTATTTTAAATTAACTATTTTTTTAATTTTTAATAACAAAAAATAAAATGCAATGTGTATATTCAGTTCACTTTGCATTCGATAAACAACAAAAAAAAAAAAAAAATAATATAAAGTAAAGGATACAAGAAATTCATATTTAATTAACAAAAACAACAAAAAATAAACTCAAACTAATTGGAATATATTTTTGGTTGGATAATAAAGAATCAGTTAAATAAAGTTTAAAGGAAAAAATCAGTCATTTTTTGGTAAGTTTTTTGTTCTGCCATCTTTAAAAGAGCTTTTTCTTTATGGTTTCTCAGCACTCTAATGTCACTTTGGTTTACCATCTCGTTTTCAGTCCATATCAAAGCCTTATCCAAAGCTTCTACAGCTTCCTTGGACTTAATTGTAACTTCTGGCTGGAATATAATCGAGTCATCATCATCGTCGGTATCATCCTGAATTTCAATACTACTTCCTACTTCTGTGCAATTTTCTGCAGGATTGTTGTTCCAATTTTTGACCGTGGATAGAGTAACATCTATCTGTAGTTAAATTTTAATTAAATTATATAAAAACACTGAAACCTATAATAAAACAAACCTGAGAATTCAAGGCCTGAAGAAGTAGAACCGCACTATTTTCTAGCTGTCTTATTTCTTATTTCTCTCTCTTAAAACACTTAAAGGAATATTATCATCGGGGTCATCTTGTTCCGAAACTAAATTCAAAATATTTTTCCAGCATTTGTTTAAAATCTTTTATAGTTAACATCTTAATAGAATCTAACAATTCTGTTTGTTTTCCAGCCATAATGTCAAGAGACTGTTTCTATAATACAGTTTAGTTATTTTAAAAACATTCTGGTCCATGGGCTGAATTAACGATGTGACTGGGAGGCAAAAACATTGCACAAATGGATCCGTCACCAGAAATCAATTGGGATTCAGGTGGATGTGAAGGAGCATTGTCTATTAACAGAAGGGCTTTAACTGGTAGCCCCTTTTTAGCCAAGAACCCAGTTACCTAAAGCAAAAATTGATAACAAAGTTTTCAGTTTTTAATTTGTCATTTGAAATCTACCTCTTTAACAAAACATTGATGAAACCAGTCATAAAAAATTGTACATGTCATCCATGTTGACTTGGAAAATTTGTAATTCACTGGAAAAGTAAAGTTTTTGATTTTCCAATCACCAATAGTTTAAGTTTGTGAGCTCCCGACGCATTTGAACAGCCCATGAAAGTTAATCGTTGTATCTCCATCTTTGCGCCTAGAGCACTTTTCTCCAATGATGACATGTATGTTTTATCTGGCAACGGCTTCCAATATAACCCGGATTCGTCAGCATTATAAAGCTGATATTCACATAGAGAGAGTTCTTCCATTTTTGCTCTTAACTTTTCCTTAAATGGGTCAACAAGTTGTGGCTGCGCAGAAAGCTTTTCTCCGGAAATTTTAAGAAGGCGAACACCGAACCTTTGTTTAAATTTTTGGAGCCATCCGTCACTGGCGTTAAAACCACGATCATTTTTTTTAATTTGATCGTGAATTTCTAAAGCTTTGGCTTTTAACATCAGGCCACTTACCGGCATTTTTTTATTCCGCATGTGAAGGAACCATTTATAAAGACTTTTTTCCATTCTCGGAAGTTCAGAAGCGCGTAATGTTTTACGCTTTCCAGTGCCATAAAGTGTATTATTTACACGATTAGTAATTTCCCTTTTTTCTTTTTAATGGAAGAAACTGTTGCTTTGGCAACTCCATATTTTCTTACCAAGCCACTAACACTAAAGCCCTTTGGTATTAAATCAAGAATATCAACTTTATCTTTTATTGTTAACACTTTAGGTTTTTTTAATAAACTTTTTCACTTTCACGAATGAAAATTTTTTAATCACTTGCAACATCTACGTAGCAATGTCAAAGAGCAACTAACAGGTCAACGCATACATAACTGAAAAAAAAAGTTTAATCATAAGTAAACAAACAAATAACCTGTAATTCGGGAATTTCCCAATTTAAAAACAGATTTAAAAACAATAAATAAAAAGTATTCACGTTTTAGAGCTTTCAGATTTTGTTCACGTTTTAGAGTAGTCTGTAGAAAAATAAGTTTGTTCACGTTTCTGGGACGTTCACACTTTCGAGTGTTCACGTTTTCGCGAGTTCACTGTAATCTAAATCTGGCGAACAAGCAATTCGAACTTTAATTCATGGATCTTGGCCATCGCGATAGTGTTTGTGTGAACTGGTGAGTGTTCGCCAGTGCATAATTTTCAAAGGGTATTTTCACCCCTTTCTAAAATTTTAAGGGGTGTTTTCATAAACTAAATGGTACTTTTGAAAACTACAGCAAAATAAATTTTTGGACTAAATTAATTACTACTGTTTATGTTTAAACATGACAAAGTGATATTTAACAGTGATATGCATCAATAAAACTGTGGTACATTTACTTTTTGTTTTCACTTTTTTACAGCAGTAGCGAAATCCATGTCACATTGAACAACATCATTTTCTTTACTCAAATAAAAATCGAGGCCTTCGCAAGAAGTCCTTGAAAGGATTTGTACATGTTTATCACCAAGTCTGGCTCGCTTATTACTCTTTATGCGGTTTTTGCATGAAAATCCTCTTTCGCAAGCTGTAGCAGAGACTGGTAAAGTAAAGGCAATCATTAACTATTTCATGTACGCTGGATACATGCGCTCCTCAGCCTCAGCATATCCCAGCTCATGCAAATCAACTTGCAAAATTTTACATGTCCAATTTGACCTTATATTTTTCTAACATAAATTTCACTTCATACCATTCATCCTGCAACTTATCCTGTTTAGGAATAATGATACTATATATAGGGTATAGTTCTTTATTCCAATATATTTTCATCAAACTATCCATGGCTTCAACAACAGATTTATTTGATGGAGGAGCAACGGGTTTAACACCAAGTCAAAATTTTAAAATGTTTCAATGGTGTCATCGTCAAACCATTTATAAAGGTTCTTTACCAGTGTGCATAAAAAAACGTCTTTTCCTTTCTGGAAACTATTTTGTGATAGGTTGTTTGAAGAAACTTTTGTGTCCCATTTTTTCTTTCATCTCATCCAAAAATGATTTTAAATATTTTCCAGGCTCTTTTCTAATTTTCTCTAATCTTTGCACAAAAGAGCATGCCGAGAACCAGTATTGGTGGCTCTAGAGATTAGAGTAGCGCATGCGTACTAGCTAGGAATAAGACCGCGATGAATCATTTGGGTAAAACTCACGCATGTGCAGTGGAACAAGAGATTATCGAAGTATCGGCGATTAATCGGAGTTGGAATTGATTTTAAAAATTTAATCATGATGTGCCGATGCGTGAAAATTCATGCATGACGGTAATTCTGAGAAGTAAAATAGATTTTCAATGCGTGTTCACGCATATTTCACGCATTTTGGCGAATGCGGATTTGTTTCTTTAATTTCATCACTAAAACTCTGCATGATACTCGCTTTTGATCGTTTTTCCTTTTTAAAGACGATTAATAAAGTTACCCATGCACACACCAAAAAACAGACGCCATAACCTTGCCTGAAAATAGAACTCTTTTCACTGTTCCTTTGTCTCAGGTGTGAAAAGTTGGATCCATGTCTGATTCATGGATACAAAATATCAGCTTTATTGGGATGAATCTGCACCAAACATTCTAATGAAACATCTCCACGACGCTGTTTTTTTTGCGGGCAGCTTTCTCATCTGCAAATTTTCGTTCAATATGCGATATATAGTACTTTTTTAAATGACTATCATTTTAGCTAGCTCACACACCTTCAGCCGACGATCATCAAATAACATTTTGTGGATTTTTTTAGAGTCGTAAACGAAGGTGCAGACTCCCCCAGAGTAGAATCTAGCTCGGCTTTAATATTGGTTGGACTAAGACCATTCAAATGAAAGTTTTGAATCACATAACGGTGGCCAATTTTTTCCATGTTTATAAATCCACTGGGATCGTTTACTTTTGATGGCTCAAAAAAAAAAAAAAAATACTATACCACGTGGCACCTTCAGACTTAAAAAATTTCTTTTATAAGGTTGCCACTTTCCACTGCCGCACTCTATACGTCCGGTCTAGGACCGCCATATTATCGAGTTATTAAAGCTTGCTAATAATAAATTTTTAATTTTAAGACAATCAATGAGTCCTCCAAACTAGTAATTTTTTACCGCGGTTAATTCACTTTAGTAGGCTGGCACTTTTTAAAACTAATTCATCTGATTTGGTGGAAATAATAAGCGAGAGAAAAATAAAAATTAACAGCTGTATAACCTGTCATGCAGAATATAAATCAATTTTTGAAACAAATGTGGCAATGTTTTTTGTTTTAAAATTTCTTAAAATATATTGATATTCTAAGAAATAAATATTTCTCATGATCGAGAAAAATAAGATCAGTTTAAGCAATTGATGTTCTCAATTTGAAATTTTTTATATAACATTTCTTTAAGAACTCTGATCAAACTGAAATGAACAATAAAATATAATTTAATTTATTTGGACAAATCCTGCTTAGAGCCGAAGTTGAATTCGTTAATCACTATGCCGCTTCATCCCATTATATTAATAATATAATAATTTTAAAATTTTTATAAAAACAGCAAATTTAAGTTTTTCCTAAATTGTGAAATTGAAGAATTAATTATTTAACAATTCTGACCCGATTGCTTATATTTTACAATTTAATTTAATTTATTTTAGATTTACTTTATTTTTTTTTCTGTATTTAAATGTAGAAAATTCATTAATTTTATTTTCGACTATATTCTATAATTTCTCACTTAAAGTGCGTGACGTCACTTTGAATGTGTTCGTGTGAGTGTGTCATAGGCATGATGATTCATGCCTGGTTTTTTTTATTTTTTGTTTTAACTTCTTTTTTTTTATATATATTCACACATGTGATAGATTTTGAACCACATGCGTTATTTTCACTTTTTAGATGTGAGCACATTTAATTTAAAAACAGATTTTCTACCAAAAATTAAAATTTATTTTTCTTTGCCAAATTTAAAATGTGTTTTTGTTATTCTTTTTTCGAACCGGCTTTTTTCATATATTCTACTATATATTCTTGGCGGCTCGAAGACTGAGTGAAATGACAAGTTTCTTGTAGTTTTTTTTTCTTTTTAAATAATATTGGCAAAATCTTGCTAAGCAAATACTCGTACTCGTATGAATGATCATTCATTTTACTATGAAAACTGTTTGACTGTTTTGTGAAATTTTTAAAAACAAATAAAATTATTAAGAAAAATGATTATAATTCTGAAAATTTGTCAATACACAAGAAAGTAATTTAAGTGAAATTATTTATTTTTAATGACAGCTGTCATGTTTTGTGTTTTCTTGTAGAACAATGAATTATTTTATATTATTAACTCAAAAAGAAAATAAAATTTTTGTTATCTTACTCACCTTTCATAGTCGATGCTAGTCTAAATATTTGTAGCAGTATCATTAATATAATTAATATTTTTTGTTGTATTGCAGCCATTATTTTTATGTTAATGTAGCTTTCTCAATCAGCATCAACATAAAAACCAATCGTAATAAATAAGAAATCCTTTAGAGAATTGGATTTCCCCACTCAAACTAACAAACTGAACAAAGAATTGTGTGCGTTAAAAATGTTTGGTCTTTCATCACTTTTATCGTTTTCCACAGGGCGTTGAAGGGTTTATGCAGAACGGAAAACAACTAATACTCATATTCATCATTTAAATTTAAATTTAATATGGCAGCTGTAAAATGTCCGCCTTTTTGATAAATCCGGTTGAGTTGTAAAAGCAGGAAAGTGTTACTCGATCTTTTGAAAATACTTCTAATTCAATTTATTTTTCAAGATAATTAATTTTTCACTTGTTTGTTTGTTTAATTTATGAACAATATTTGTTAAATTTTTATTTACAATTTTATAATTTTAGTTTATTTTTATAAAAGTTTATTTCGAATTTGTTGTTTACCTGAAAACTTCTGTCCCTTTGCTGAAAGCAAAATGGAAGAGGAAGCTTTAATATATATAGCACAAAAAAAATTAAATAAAAAAAAAACTGAATTCGTCGACACCTGCACCGAGGTATATAACAGTAATTCTAAGCGGACAAATAAATCCGTGAGTTTTTGAACTTCCCTCGTATTTAATTAAATATCAACACTTCTACAGTCAATTGCCATCTGTTAGAAAACTTATTTTAAATTTTTATGCAGGCTCCATCATTAAGTTGGTACCTGGCATCTTTCCCGAGAAATTTTAGCAAAAGCGAAAAAAAGAATTTCGACTATCCATAAAACACTATTATTTGCGTAAAAGACCATCACTCTAGCCAAAGGAAAAATTGATAAGTACTATGGATCAACCATTTCAATAACAAAGCAAGTTAGAAAATTGTTCAAAAAGGAGGAAGACCCCGCATAACACCTGTCAGAAAAGACCAAAAAAAATAAAATTTTTTTACGATATATCCCAAAGCAGGGGTCGAACGTCGCATACGTTATCGAAATTTTTCGATCGAAATTTTTTTTTATTTTAAAATAAAATACTAATGCCCGTTTTCTCAATAGGCGGTTATCTTTTATCCCAACGAGAAACTGCCGATTAAAGAAATTTGGTTTTCTCAATGTCTGGTTTGCTTCTATTTTGTCGCAAAGCTAACCGGCACTGATATGCCAATTATTTATTTATCGTACAGATAAATTATTCTCCCAACTTTCATATCAATTTTGAGAGGCATTGCCAACTGAAAATAATTCTCCCAACTTTCATACGTATTTTGAGAGGCATTGCCAACTGAAAATAATGTTTTTGTCGGTACATTGAGAAAACCAAAATTGTTAGCAGGCAGTTTATCGGTACAATAAATTTATGTCCTGGTTAAGTAACAGCCAGTTTGACGATACATTGAGAAAACCGGCATAAAAGTAATTTTACTCTGTCACAGCTAATGAGTTATATTATATAGTTAATAGTAAAAGTGAAACGAGGTCTGATGATTGTCCGTCTTCTTTAAATAATAAATCAAAATATGGAATTTCGATAGATTTTACTCGATATCGAATATGACGATTTGCCTCCAGTTCCCATAGAAGCTAAAACTGCAGTTCGTTTAGAAGTTAGTCTCTCCACTAACAAAAGAGGAGCCCGAGATTATAGTCTCAGAACTTATAAGTGTACATAAAAACCCAATGCGCCAGAAGAAAATGAAAAGCTCGACTTAAGTTTGCCCGCGAACATTTGAATTGGACTCAACTGTAGTGGAGAAATCTGTTATGGTCTGATGAATCTAAATTAAACCTTCGGGGATCGGACGGAAAAGTTAATGTTCGACGGCCTCGTTGTGAAAAGTTTAATCCCAAATACACAACCGACTCAGTTAAACATCGAGGTGAAAATATTATGGTGTGGAAATGTTTTTCGGGTTATGAAATTGGTCCAATTAATGCATCAGAATTACAATGACAGGCATTATCTAAGGAGACCTTCTTCGCTCAGTTATGCTTCCGTATGCTGAATGGGAAATGTCACTTTTCAACACGATAACGATTCCAAGCATACATCAAGGGTTGTAAAAGACTAGTTGGAGGAAAATCAACTTAATATCATGTCGTGGCTACTACAGAGTCCCGATCTCATCGCCATTGAAAACATGTGGATGATTGTTAAACGTAATATCGCCAATAAAGTTTTCCAAAATTGAGATGAACTTCTTGTCCAAGTGAAGCCGCAGTGAAAGACAAAACCACTTTCTCAGCCGATTTAGCGATGTCCGTCCGTCCTGTCCGTCTGTACAAGTACAGGTCGAAAATACGAATATATTTTGATAAAATTTGTGTGTAAGCTTCTAATGGCCATAGGACGAAATTTTTTTGAAATTGGTGGAAATGGGTTTATGTCCAGACCTAGTCCCCATACAAATGACCCCTATGAAATCGACTTAAATTTCCATAAGATCCAAATTATCATGTAGATCTCGTTCAAATTGGGTTTGTATGTGTTTCTTAGATCCAATAATCGGTGGTACAAAAATAAACCCTATAGAAAAATTCTTATTCATAGCCATCATATAAAGATGCTTCCCGATCTTCACTTAAAACTATCAAAAAAAACAAAAATATTTCACAGATTTTTCTAAAATTTCGTTTATATATGTTTTTGCAAAAAATAAGTGACCTTACCAAATATGGTCATGATCGGTCCATTTTTTGACCTAGTCCCCATATAATTATAGTATCCGATATGAAGTTTTTCATATCCGAAGACAAAAAAATAATAACAACTAGCAGATTCCAGCCCTCGAAATTCGAGCTCAAATTCTAGGAAATTTTATTTTTTTTCTTTAAGTAAAGACCCTAAAAGTATGATAATCAATTATAGCCAATTCACAAATCAACACAAAAAACAAACTAATTTTATTACAAACACATTAACAAATTTACTAAACACACACATAGCATTGTATAATTTTATGTATGTGTTAGTAGCAACTTTAAATGCAATTTACTCAAAATAAAGGAAAAAATTTAAAAATCTGTAAATCTGCAAAACGGCTAAAAGAAATACCTTTCAAATAATATACGTTTGATCAAAATTGAGATAAAACGGTAGAACAAAACATCAGTCACAAGAAATCGCCTAGCCTATTAATATTATAAATGCCACTCAAATTTAGCTTATGCATTTTCTATGTTTTGTAGTGTAATAAAGAATAACATAATTTAATGAAAATTTTATAATGAGGGTTTATTATGGAGAATATTAATGATATATCAAAATTTGATTTCAGTTGCAAATGTATTGACCACTACCATATGAGCCATAAGCTGTAGTTGGACCAACCTCTAAATGACTTCATAAATTGGCTCAGGTTGTAATTGAAAGTCAAACGGTGATTAATATTATATATTTCATGTATTTCAAACATAAAAAGAAATTATTCCTATAAATACTTGATAGTGCAGCTGGGCCTTTAATAAATTGATTTTTTTTTCATCAAAAATCACCTTCACCTAAGATTTTTAAAATAAATTTCTGATTTCAATTTACTTTTATGCATGCACATTACAGGGGTCATATAATTACTTCGGTGAAGATGCATGCATAACGTTCCGTTATATAGTGTCAAATGCAATTTATGCATACAAGTTTTATAAATATCTTTAAAGTTCGTATCAAAGAACTACGCACCATGCTGCATCCATCGATGCGATACGCATACTTGTACAATCCCCCTCGTATATGCAGATGTTTTTGTGGGTTTGGTTGAGACACCACCATGATGAGTATGACTACGTATTCCAAACATAAATCTTTAAAAATAACATTTGTTCCGCTCTATGTTGCTGTAATAGGGTGGCAGTTATTTTATATTTTAATTAGAATTTTTAATAGTGAAAAAAAAAATTTTTGTTTTGCAGTTCCTATTTTATTTTTTTTTTTTTATCAAAATTACCTGTCATGCAGAATATAGACCAATTTTTGAAATAAATGTGCCAATGTTTTTTGTTTTATTTAAAGTAAAAACATTTGATGTTGAGCCTGATTTAATTTCTAACTCAACCATTAAAACTAGCAGATTCCAGCACTCGAAATTCGAGTGCAAATTCTAGCAAATTTTATTTTTTCATTTAATAAAGACCCTAAAAGTATGCTTCACAATTCAACTCATTTCAAATGAAGAAACCAAACTCAACATATTAACACAAACATATAAACAAATTTAATAAACACATACATATCATTGCACAATTTTATGTATGCGTTAGTAGCAACTTTAAACGATCATAACTCCAAAACAATATTCTAGACGATGAAAATCTGTAAATCTAGGTAACAGCTAAAATAAATACCTTTCCAATAATATAAGTTTGGTCAACATCGGGATAAAACGGTAGAACAAAACATAGGTAACAAAAAATCGCCAAGCCTATTAATATTATAGATGATATAGATAGAAAATAATTTTTTTTCTTTTATTTTTAATGTATTTTTCAAAAAAAATTTTCCTAAATAATTTATATTTTTGTGGTTTTTATAGGTGTTTTCAGTCTTCCAAGTTTTTTTTTGCTGAAATATAATTTACCTAGGGGTCTTTGAGATTTTATATAAAAAATAAAATTTACTGAATTTACTCTCTCTTGAAAATATTTGATTTTTTTTATTCCCATTAAGCAAATATGAAAGTAACAGAATTTTCCGGTCTTCCATTTTCGAAAATGAAACACTAAAAATCGAACTATTACTAAATTTTGTCCCAAAGTCGGTTAATCCAGAAATAGCATTGAATTGAAAAATATACAAAATACAAATTTTTTATGTTTATTAGATTTGTAACACAAAAATATGATATTTATTCGATTTGAACACTTAATATTGAATGTGTCAAAAAGGAACAAAACTTCACCAGATTGCCTAAAATAGTATTGGTTCTTCTAATTTGGACTTATGGCTTTTTATTAAAGATTAAATTTTCATATTTTGATTTTTTTAGCTTTAGTGATATTTTAATAATGTTCCAAAATAATTTTTTTAATGTCTAAAACCATGTGTAGGGTACTTAAATTAAAAAGGAAATATTTTTCTGTCTTACAAGACCAAATTAGTGAAATACCCTCTTGTAAAAACTAATTTAGAAACTTTTTTTTTTATTGATATTCCGTTATATAAATTCATGGGCGTAGCCAGAGTAATTTAAAAATACTTAAAACTGAGAGTAAATACTTTCTAATATTTTTTTTTTCTAATGAGGACATTATGGACCATCAAAATTTGTTTCGATGTATAAAAAAAATATCCTAACAATTGAAACCTTAATTAATTGTGGTCGATTGTAATCGATGCAATATTTTAGTTTTATAAATAACTAGCTGGACCCGGCAAACGTTGTTTTGCCCTCAATGAATTTTTAATTTTAGCTAGAATCTGTATATATCTATATAAAAAAACGTTTGTGCATTTGTTAGTATTAAAACCGTTAAAAAAAACCATGTTTTATTTATGAAAATTAAAATAAATATATATTGTAACATACATACGTATAAGAATGACCAATATATTTCTATCATTGTAATTCTAAGAAGAGTGAACAATATTTTTAGTTTCCTTATTCTGGCAGTAAATTAATAAATTTGCTGGCTTTCCGACACGGGAAAAACAACTGCTTTCGAGGTCCAAACCACATATTTGCAATGATTGTCCTTGAGATTTATTGATGGTCATGGTAAAGCCCAATCTGTTCGGAAATTGCAATCTTTTGAATGTTATCGGTGTGTCGGTAGGAATCATAGGAATTCTTGGCAGCAAGACATGTTTTCCTTTAAATTTGCCTTTGAGAATTGTGGCCTCAATAACATTGGGTATTAATCTCTCAACAATTAACCTGGTTCCATTACATAGTCTCGGAGCGTTGAGGTTACGTAGCAAAATTATTGGAGAACCAACTTTTAATTTTAATAAATGGTGAGGTAGATCGGGCACATCAAGTGAATTCAAAAATTCTGTTGGATAATTGACTGCTTCATTTTCTTCAACAACACTATCCATAGATTTGAAATAACACTTTCAGAATCAACCATGTCCTGAATAATAACATTAATATTATCGACATCGAAATTTTTTTCGGCTTAAATAGTTCTTTCACTTAACCAAGTAGTTGTTTTAAAAACTGGTCAGCCGTTGGATCATGGATAATAAAATGAGAGCTCCACCAAAAAGTCTTTCATTGCCTTTCAAATCTTTTAAAGTTGTACGTTGTGATTCTAAGGAATGTTTGTAAGCCATGTTATATTCATCCCAAACAATAATATTGCATTTCGGCAGAACTTTTGCCATACCGGAATGTTTTTTTAAATTATATGCGGCATTCTCATTCGTTTGTACATTTAACGGTGCTTTGAGTGCTGAATGAGCTGTACGACCACCATGCAATAATGTTGCGGCTATTTCGTATAAAGCAATAGCTAATGCAATTTTCCTTCCTTTTTGGTTAGAATATTTGTATATAAAAACGTTTGTGAATCTTGGAACTTATAATATTTAAATAAATTTGACAACTCATTATTTTTCGAACGCCAGCGCCATCTACCGGGTCCAACAAAAAAAATTTTGGAATCATCTAACATACATATATGTACATTCTTAGTTTCAGTAAAATCGCACCGTAAATAAGAATATTCGAAATGACTTTACCCCAGCGCCACCTATCGGGTCCATTTATACATACAAAAATTTCCAATGATAAAACATACATACGTTCTGAATTGCAGTCAAATCGCACTAAATAAAAAATAAAAAAAAAAAAACAAAAAAAGGAGTTTAACTTCTTATATATAAAATTCTCGTGTCGCGGTCTCTGTAATTGAACTCCTCCGAAACGGCTTGACCGATTCTCATGAAATTTTGTGTGGATATTGGGTAGGTCTCAGAAACGGACAACAGGTATTTTTTTTTTGATATCCCAAGTGGGCGTGGCACTTATGGCTATCATAGTACTCCAGATATCTGATTTTAAAAGTTCACTTTGTATGGGGGGTACCCCTTACAGTGGCCCTATCAAAAAAAAAAAAAAAAAAATAAAAAAATAGACGTTGTCCGATTCTCAGACCTACCCAATATGCTCACAAAATTTCATGAGAATCGGTCGAGCCGTTTCGGCAGAATTTTACCACAAACACCGCGTCAGAAGAATTTTATATATAAGATAAAGCTACCATTACCCTTAGGCCCTCAGTTTGTATCTTTGGGTTTACGTTACGGTTTGCATCTATAATATTAATAGGCTAGGCGATTTCTTGTGACTGATGTTTTGTTCTACCGTTTTATCACGATTTTGACCAAACGTATATTATTTGAAAGGTATTTCTTTTTAGCCGATTTGCAGATTTACAGATTTTTTAATTTTTTCCTCTCTTTTGAGTAAATTGCATTTAAAGTTGCTACTAACACAATGCCATGTGTGTGTTTATGAAATTTGTCAATGTGTTTGTAATAAAAATCTGTTTTTTTTGTGTTGATTTGTGAATTGGCTATACTTGATTTGCATACTTTTAGGGTCTTTATTTGATGGAAAAATAAAATTTCCTAGAATTTGCACTCGAATTTCGAGGCTGGAATCTGCTAGTTTGTATAAATTCACTTCAGTCTTTCATACAAATTTCAAGCGTATCGTTACGTTTCGTTAAGAAAAAAAATTAATTAAAAAATGTTTCTTTTTTTATGTCAAAATGTATGTAGGTTTAAAATAAATAGTTTATTTTCAAAAATTGATTACAATAATATCCTAAACTAGAGCTAACTTTGAAATTTCTAATAATTAGGAAGTAATAAGCAGCTTGTCAGTGGAAGAATTGACCGAAAGTGATGGAAACTTTAGAGCTATATGGTTTAGAAAAATTTTGTCGATATAAATGGAATAAAGGAAAAGAAATTTCACAAATTTTACTTGAGTCAAAAATCTAGGCCTTGGCTTCACCTATGAATTAATTTAGTATAATTACAAATTGAGGTATTTTTTTTTTGTATGTAAAAAAACATGGGGTGAGTGCAAAATATAAATTAATGATTTCATTATTAAACGTGGTGCTAGGACCGATTTCACCCCTACATTTAAAAATACCTTTACCAAATACGATTTACAAATATCTTTCCCCAAAATTTCGAGAAAAAAGAATATTACCAATTCAAATTAGGGATTTGAGTGGGCCTCGACGGTTTATGAAGTATTAAATATGCCAATTTGTTACTCATAATTATTTTTTCTCCAAATTTTTCTATGCAATCCTTTTAACTCTTTTTTATCTTGAAACTAAATTAGCTTATAAAAATTGACTTTAAATAGATAAATAACTCGTTTTGAATTATTAAATCGGTAATTACCAATATAATAAATGATAAAAAAGATATTTCCTTCTGTTTTGATTGTCGTTAAAAATATACTTTCTACGGTTTTTCACGATGGTTATAATTAACCTCTTTCTTTTAACTCACACTTTGTCTGTCTGTCAGTCTGTCGTGGGCAACCCCATTTCCCCTTATCCGATCGATCTGAAACTTAGTCGATAGGCTTGCTGTGAAAAAGATTAACTTTGACATAGTCACGCACAGTCACGGATTGATTTAAACCTCATTTCCCTTCATCCAATCAATCTGAAACTTGGTCTACAGACTTGTTATCACCAAATATTAACTAAAGATAATCACGCAGAGTCACGGAGTGATTTGAACCCCATCTCCGCTCATCCAAGCAATCTGAAACTTGGTCCATAGACTTTTAGATTAATTTTAAAATAGTCACGCAAAGTCACGCACAGTCACGGACAGATTCAAAACTCATATCCATTAGGAAAGACAGAGTTTGAATAAAAACTTTGTTTTTATGGGTCAGATTATTTTAATGATAATAGCATTTTCAGACGGCAAAATGAACCACTTGATTCGCTCTCTGAATCATGATTGCGAACCTTGATGCTCAGACGATTGTTCTTGTTTCATTTTGATGTTTATATTTTTTGTGTAAATATTTGAAGACATCTTTCTACACTTTACACTTTTTTATTTGAATATATGTATGTAAATTTATACCTTTTATTTGTTAAATGTTTGTATTTATTTTATTGCACACATTAATTTTTTTGTTTTTTTCTTTGTTTATATATTTTTGACAGCTAGTTCAGATAAACTAACGATATTTTTTTAGCATAATTGGAGATGACAGTAAATTTTTCGGGGTTCGCAACTAGATTCAAAATGAACTAAGTTGGATCGCTTTCCAAAGTTTTTATGGCGAATCATGTAGATTCAATCATGATTGAGACGCGAACCATGAATGAGCGATTGAACCTCGAATCTTGCTGTCCGTCTGAACATAGTACGTTCCATATAATTTGATGTTTGAAGATTATTTCATGCAAATGTTGACCGTGACTGCGCCTCAAATGGTCCATCCACTTAGTCCAATTTTGGCATACTCTTTCCAACATTTCGGCCGGTATCTCACGAATAAATGCTTCAATGTTGTCTTTCAATGCGTCAATTGAAGCGGGATTGTCTGTATAGACATGAGCTTTAACATAGCCCCACAAAAAATAGTCTAAAGGCGTTAAATCGCACGATCTAGGCGGTCAATTGACCGGTCCCGAACGTAAAATAAAATGTTCACCGAACTCGCCTCTCAATAAGTCCATTGTTGCGCGTGCTGTGTGGCATGTGGCACCGTCTTGTTGAATCCACATCTCATGCAAGTCAAGCTCTTGCATTTTGGGCAAAAAAAAGGTTGATATCATCTCTCGGTAGCGCTCACCATTCACAGTTACGCTACGATTCGCATCTTCTTTGAAGAAGTACGGTCCAATGATGCCACCAGCCCATAATCCGCACCAAACTGTGACTTTTTCTGAATGCATTGGTAGCTCTTCCAATGCTTCTGGCTGATATTCACTCCAAAATCGACAATTCTGCTTATTTACGTACCCATTGAGTGGGTCTATTAAACTGACCATAAAATGGAATAAGCGCGCGATGACCTTTCTTAACAGAGCACGCATTTTGATAATAAAATTCAATAACTTGCAAGCGTTGTTCGTTTATAAGACGATTCATGGTTAAATTATAGACCAAACTGAAGATGTTTGATAATGAAACAAAACACGAAACGTGCGTTAGCTGTTTAAACCAGTGTTGCCAAAAAGATAATAGCCAAAAAATCACCCTTTATTTTGTTATACCCTATACCACTATGTGGTTTGGGTATAATGACTTTGTGCTGCTGTTTGTAACTACCAAAAATATTTCACCTAGACCCATCTTTAATTATACCGATCGAATCAGAATCACTATATGATTCGATTTAACGATGTCCGTCCGTCCGTCCGTCCGTCCGTCCGTCTGTGTGTCCATGTAAAGCTTTTAATCAAACTGCAGGTCGCAAATATGAATATATTTTGATGAAAGTTGGTATATAAGCTTTTATCGGCCATAGGATGAACGCTATTGAAATTGGTGAGAATCGGTCCATGTTCAGACCTAGCCCCCATACAAATGACCCCTATGAAATCGACTTAAATTGCCATAAGATCCAAATTATCATATAAATCTTAGTCAAATTGGGTTTGTATGTGTTTATTACATCCATTAATCAGTAGTCAAAAATGATCTCTAGTCATAGGCCCCATATAGAGCTGCTTCCCGATCTTCACTTAAATCTATCAAAAAACAAAAATATTGCACTGATTCTCTCAAATTTTGTTTGTATATATTTTTGCAAAATACAAGAGACCTTACCAAACATGGTCAGGATCGGTCCATTTTTGGGCCTAGCATCCGATATGAACTTTTTCATATCTGCAGACAAAAAAATTTATAAAAATTTGCTTATTTTCTACTCAAATTTGCTTATTTTCTATGACCAGTTAGTTGGGCCTATGGCGTAGGTTCTCTAAACACATGGTATAGGGTATCCTATAGTCGGTCTAGACCGACTATAATCTTCTTACTTGTTTTTGTATTAGTTTTCTGTTTATTTTTAATCCTAAATTAAATTAATTTAAATTAATTTTTTTTTTAATTATATAGTATTCTGTTTTAATTTCTTTTATATAACACGCGTTTTTTCTAATTTATTTTATATTTAAATTAATAATAAATAAAAACAGTAAATAAATAATTTTAATTACATTAAATATGTAGCGAATTGTATTTACAAACAGCTCTTTTCAACATTTCCGCATAAAGAGAATCACCAAGTGTTCTTTTAAATCTGACCCACGTTGTCTTGAAGTCTGAGTACACAGACTCAAATGCCTGTTCACTCATCGATCTCAAACTGGAATTGGTTTTAGAACAAAATTCAAGTACATGATAAAAAGAACGCATGTACCTTTGGAGTAACCTTCAATTTATTATTTGTTAATGGACAAAGTTTAAGGTAATTTTTTTAAGAGTTTAATATATTTCACTGCATTCATATCCAAGTTTTCTCCAAAACAAGAACTCACAACAAGTTTGAAGTTTTTGAAAACTTCAGAGAAAAGTAAATGTTAGAGAGGAATAATTTCCTCAAGAAAACCAAAATTTTTCAAAAAGTTTTTGAGAGGAATATCCATTAAAAAATCCTCCATGCATTATTTCCTATTGCGATTTCCCAAAAAATTCTATTAAGCCTCGAAAATGTCTAAGTTTTTTTTGAAAGCGGCGGTATAGCATTTTTTTGTTCAGCAGTTCGTCAATTCCGCGTCAACGTCTGTTCTAATTTTTGTCATATCAAATAAATTTAGCAAAATATATGTAACGCATTTTATATTGTTAAATATATTTTAAATGAATTTTCAAAAATTTCAGTTTATTAATTTAATTTATTGTTGTACATTTTTAGAACCATAAAATTTTTAATGTTTATTTTTTATTACAAATTTTTATTCGATTGGCCCAAATTCTTCGATCATCCTCAGGGGATCTATTATTAATTGGACAAAAAAACAATAAATGCCAAAAAAAAAATGTAAAAAATACAAAAAATAAATAAATAAAAACTATGTTGACAATATTTTATGGCATATCTTAAAAAAACACGTAGAAAAATGGCCAATGGAAAAGTTTAAAGTTTAACAACTACATATAAATTCGATTGTATGATTACAAATTTAATAGTAGCTAAAATTTTATATTATGCTGAAATATTTATTGTTCAGACAACAGAATTATAATCTTAATTTAATAAAAATTCGGCTACTAACCTCATCGCAATTCGGTTGCCACAATGAATCGGTTTTCTGTGCGTAGTTATAGTCGTTTTAATCGATATAAATTTATGCGATCTTTTTATTAATCCTAATTTGCTATTATTCGAACCAAGATAATTCGATAAACCCTGAATCAATATTAATAAATTCTATATATCAACCTCGTTGCAATAACATTAAAAATTTTATTTTAAAACCTGCAAACCCCCACCCACTTCTTGTAGATGTGCTATAAACTCAACAGGGAATATTTTGAGCAATAAATTATATTTTTATGACTATAGACAAATTAAGATTTACTTATCAGGAAGATGATTTATATGGAGATTGTAATTGTTATTTACACCGAACGTTCAGTCAATTTTCAACAAATTCAAGGGAATTGAAGGAATCTTATAAAATCATTCATATTGTTTTGAATTCTCATTTGATTCTCATTTGTTTCTCTTTATATGATCGCAGCCTCAAACGGTGGTTACAAGGGAGGACTTGTTACACAAACTGAGCGGAAATAAACTAAATTAAATAGTTGAGTGGTTCTTGGACAAACCGTATAACTAACTAAGTGCGACTCTTTTTTACTCCTTTTATTTTAACTCGTAGTTTCTGCTTATATGCCGAAAAAACTTTGGATAAATTTTTAACTCTTTACCCATGATCCAATCGAGCTGAAACCTTACAGGCAGACTCGAGGCGACGATAAAAATTATCTGACAAAAAAATGGGCGGGATAAAATCTGTGGGCTTGGCACCTCCATACAAAGTACATATTTAATATCATATAACTAGAGTACTATAATAGAAAAACGTTGGAACAAAATGGGCGGGATCGGACCAATTGGCGTGGCACCTAAAAAACTTTGGATCGATTTGAACCCTTTTCCCATAATCTAATAGAGCAGAGTCGTGGCGACGATAAAAATGATCTAACAATTTTCTTTCAAAAAAAATTTAATTATAGTAAAGGGTCCGCCAAATAACTTTTTTTTTTTTGAAAATGCTATAAAAAAAAACTACTGAATATTATCTCAAATTTCTTTTTTTATTTGAAAGTACAATCCTTCCGGTTAATAATGGAAAATAATTTCATTCAAATGACTGCCTCGGCTGGCCATGCAGTAGCCTACACGATCGGTCCAATTTTTAAGCACATTATCGATTGTGTGCAGCTGTATTTCACCAATGGCTTCACGAATATTGTCATTTAAAGCGTCAATTGTCTCTGGCTTGTTGGCGTAACACTCATCTTTGAGGGCACCCCACAAATAATAGTCCAACGGTGTCAAATCGCAGCTCCGAGGTGGCTAAACGACATCAGCTCTGCGGCTGATAATGCGATCTTCAAAAACAGGGCGCAAAATATCGAGTGTAGCTTCGGCTGTGTGGCACGTAGCGCCGTTCTGTTGAAACCAAATGGTGCCAATATCCTCCTCTTCAATTTTTGTCAACAAAAATTCGTTCAACATGGCCCGATAACGATCGCCATTGACTGTAACGGCCACTTCTTGCTCATTTTCGAAGAAAAATGGCCCAATTATGCCTCTGGACCAAAATCCGCACCAAACAGTGACTCGTTTTGGGTGTATCGGCTTTTCAATGTATGCGTGCGGGTTTTCTGTGCCCCAAATGCGACAATTTTGCTTATTTACATACCCGCCAAGACCAAAATGAACTTCATCTGAAAATATGATTTTTTTTGGCAAAATCGGCATCTTCTGTAAGTCGATCGCAGGCTCACTTAGCGAAGCGAAAACGCATTGGATTGTCAGTTGGCTTCAACTCCTGAACCAATTGGACTTTGTATGGTGTCATACCAAGGTCTTTATGTAAAATTCGTCTCAATGATGCCTCCGAAATGTTCGATTCTTGAGAACGGCGGTGAATTGATGTTGATGGCGCTTCACGCACACTTTCTGCCACAGCAGCAATATTCTCGGGTGTACGCACTGTTTTTGGCTTTTCACGCTTTGATTTATCGATGAGGATGCAAGTTTCTTTCACTTTTTTCACAAGATAACGAACATACGGAGCTGACGGTGCTTCTCTTTTTCCAAAATCCGTACGCAATTTTCGCACACATTCTGCAATATTACCATGATTTTCAAAGTAATGTCGCAATATTTCCCAGCGTTGTTCAAGCATATACACAACCATATTCGTTCAGCGGAAGGCTAAAACTAATTATCTGTCAAATCAGACATGAGCTAAGTGTTACCATTCACGAAATAATCACTAGTTGAAAAAAAAAAAAAACGTTATATGGCGGACCCTTTATAATTTTGGATTTTTCGAAATTTTAACGAATTGGAGATTTTTGACATAGATAAATATCTAGACATGTTTAATTTTATTTATTTATTTGGTTTCCTGCACAACAAGACTAAGAGGCGTATAATTAAAGTAGTAAGATCGGTATAATCTGTTACAGTATTTAATGAAAATATAACATAATTTGTTTCCCAAAATATCCTTGCTTAAATATTGTAATGTTGGCGGTAGCAAGTTCGAAAGACGTATGCATTTAATATAGAACTGCCATTCAGAGACCAAACTGTTATGCCTTATTTGATTTATAAAATTATTTCTTCTTGAATTAGAAAAGGATATCCGATTAGACAGATATGTAGGCTCACGTATAAAAATAATCTTATGCATCAGTATCAACGATCGTATCTTCAAGAGATCGCAAAAATTCACACCGTAAAGTTTTCGTGCATACGGTGTTATGTGGTATGATCTTTTAAAATTGTAGACGTATCTTAATATGAAATTAAACGTAGTTGTTAATTTCCTAGAGCTAATAGAATCACAGCTAGTAAATAGTTCGCATCCGTACAACATAGTTGGAATTAGATAGGTTTTTGCAAGTAGAGGTCATGGACATGGACTGGTGTAAGATGTTTAGTTTCCCACAGTGATCGAATCATTGAATAGGTATTTCCCGAAGCGACGTTTATATGATCAGACCGGGTGAGAGTTTTATTGAAAGTAATTCCAAGGTTTTTGGTTTCTTGTGTAATTTCAATAATTTGACGGTTAAGAATAATATCTGGTATAGCAAGAGGAGGTACAGATCTTCGAGTAATAATGATGCATTTAGACTTTGTTCTTCAACATATAGATAGCCCATTTGCCATAGCCCATAAATGAATTCGTTTAAGATCCACATTTAGGTTTGCAGCATAGTTATTTAGTTCATCGAAATGACTACAAACGTAAAGGTGCACATCTTCGGCATACATATGAACTTTACAATATGAAAGTTGCCTAGGCAATTCATTTATATATATAGTAAAAAGAAGTGGTCCCAGAATCGAACCTTGCGGGACGCCCTTTTTTACTGGAAGCACATTTGATATTTAATTATTGACGTTAACGTATTGTTGTCGATTTTCTAAATAAGACGATATAAGACGATTTGCGGAAGGAGAGAAACCAAAAAAATTTCTTAGCTTCATGCAGAGTATTTCATTCAAATGCCTTTGAATGATCTAAGAGCACTAGATATGCAATGTTACCACTACACCCACGAATATCTTCAGACACTTCAATGAGTGCAGTTATGCAGCTATATTTAGGACGAAAGCCTGAGAGTAGGCCCTTATTCTTGACATGTTTTCCAATTTGCTGATGCAATAACCTTTCAGGCACTTTAGACAAGTATGGTAGGATAGCAATGTGACCATATTCTTTATTTGTTTTAGCAATAGGTAAAATTTTGGCATTTTTCCAACTTTTGTGATAATAGTATTAAAAATATGGGTAACTTGAGGTAGCAGTTGAGGGATAATTTCCTTTAAGAATCTCGGATGTATGTTATCAGAACCAACAGCATTAGATTTCACAGCTTGGCATGTGAGGAGTGCTTCCAGTTGGTTTACGCATTGAAAAACAAAAGCCATTTTCCGATAAAGTTGAACTAATATCAGTACTGCGGGTATAATATCCATCGTTTATGGGGATGTGAGGGATATTTGTAAAAGATTCGTTAAACGAATCAATATTTATTTCAGAATTGACAATTTCCTTAGATTTGCCGACACCAATTTCTCGTATAATTTTTGTAACGATTTTCTTAATGTTTGCTCGAAAGAAACAAATATGTATGTATGGTAAACAATTAAGTAAAATACCCATGTTTTCCCGCTTGGATCAACACTGGGGTAATACATACGATTATTTAGTACAAACATTTATTGGGTTACTGAGTACGTGATTACTAAGTTAAATAGTATTACAAGTTAATCACATTTTGATGATTCAATTTTCATTTCCTTTTGCGAATTGGAACTACAAACGTGCTCTTAAGAGGAAAAATAAAGAGTTTGAAGTGTTGCTATTTTTCATATTTGACCTGATTGTGAAATTATATTGGATTTTGGAGTACCAACCAGCCAGTTCGCTCTACAATATTAATAATCCAGCATCATCCTATTATCTTCAAACTCTAATGTTGGAAATTCGGTTGTTTGGGACCAAGTAGCTGCGCCTGGCAAAGGAAAAAAAAATATAAAATCTTGGGCAAGTAAAAACATTAATAGCGTTTCGATGTACTGAGTCAACTTTTGGCAGAAGCAATATCCCGGAACATTGAACGACATTGAAATTCTATTGCATTCAGTTTTCCATCAGAATTAGTCAAAATGAAATTATACTAAATTTACTAATATATTTCTATTACGTCATATATTTCACTATTAATCTAAAATTGACTAGATATTCTACACAAAAAAATAAAAAAAAAGATTGTATCTAACATCAACAAAATATAGTAACAATATTATATATATACAGATATATAGAATTAAGGACTATTTGGCACCCGATAACAGTTTGATTACCGTCACTATTTTAGTACCGCATCTGTAGTAATTTTTTTTATATAGGTTAGTATAATAACTTTAAATCAAATTCATTCATAAATTTATATAAAGCAAAAATCGTTCTATTGCATTCATTGAGTGCATTGTTCTTCTTTTTCCTATTACCTTTGGTCTGCTTAATTCTATTAATTATTAACTTAAAACTATCGTATATTGATCCCTTTCTAACATGTTAAATACTTATCGATGATTAATATGTAATTAAGATATACAAACAAGCAATCAGTCATCATCCACACTCGGTTGTCCGCGAATTTTTTTTTATGTAACCAATATAATAGTTATTTTAATATATTTAAATTAAAAGAGTATTAAATCCTGTTTTAATTTCGTTTATTATTATCTAACCTAAATAATGTTACTATCTTTACATACTTTCAAAATTTAAAGTTTAATAACTCTCTTTTATTGATAAAAAGTGGAAGTGACAACAACAACAAAAAAAAAATATAAAATAAATAAATCATTATTTAGCAGCATTCATTCAACAGTTGCAGTCAGAAAGGCCTTTGTGACAGCTTCGATGGATTCCCAAAAAAAGGTGTTTATTCCGAAATTATAAGTTCTAAACAATTTAATAATTCAATTATTTTTCTTGTTGTTTGTCTACCTGATAATACTTTTTACAAAAACAATTTGCATACTTTATTAACTGTTGAGAGTCAGCCGAGACGCAAACCAACTCATATTTTTTTTGTTTTCATTGTTTAATAAGTTCAATGACTATATACATAGCAAAATTATTTCTTATGTACATTTAAAATCTTCATTTTACATCTATCCCTCGACATTCGGCTCAATAAAAAAAAAAAAACAAAAAATTTAAAAATAAAAAAAAAAAAATTAAAAAAAAAAAACGAAAATTATAAACATAACTTATATTTAATAATTTTCTTATATTTAATAAAATACTTATATTTTATATTTTTCTATTTGTTATTTAAAATCTTGTAAATATTAATAACATGAATTTCTAAACTTACATTAAAGAGGAATGTTAAAAGAAAGATGGTGTGATTAATTTAATTGAAAAGATCGGTTATAGGGGCAATTCATTAACAACGAGCATTAGAGTTGCCATAGGTGTTCTATGGACGGGAAAAATTATGCTCTGGGGTCAAAATCACCAGACCTCATTTATGTACAACTTGCGGACATTTAAAATTTTTATTTTAGTATGGCTGGTTAAAAAAAAAAGAGGCATGAAGATTTTTTTTATTTGTTACGCGAACAGTGTTGCTGGATAAAAGAACCCCGCCAGACTGTAGATAGTCGGAAGACTATCAATCATCAATATCAAACATAGTATTTTCCATGTTTATTTAGAATATGCAGCAGAAATAAATAGGCTAGAGTTTTAAGTAGATTTTGCAGTTTTTATCATTTTATTTACTTGTTTTCTAGCTTTAAAATATTCGTCATACAAATTATTTGTTTTAAACAGTTGCTTTATCCCTTTCACAGATTTGATCCTTAATCTGTTGATTGAACCAAGGTTTCTTTTTGTTATTGTATTTTGTTGTTTTTAAAGGTACAGATTTGTGGAACACGTGACAAATTTTGTTCCAAAAAACTGCCCTGATTATCAATCGAAGGCATGTAGTAAATGGAGTCCCAATCGATTTTAGATAATTCGAATAACATCGCGTGTCGATCCATTTGTTTAAAATCATAATAAGTAACAACGTCATCCACCACTTGCATTTTAAAGTCAAACGATAGAAAAATTAAGTCGTGCTTTGAAAAACAAGGTGCTGAGAGCTGATCATAGAGTAAGATTGTCTTTTTACTACTGACAAAGAAAAGATCAAGTAACGAGTTACTTGTAGCAGTAAAATGTGTGGGAACTATAATGTTGGAGAAAGGCCAATTGATTGCATTATGTCTAGTAAAATAGTCTCATTGAAAACGTTTGAATTAAAATCCCCACATATAATATCTACATAATTGATAGTTATAGTTTCAAGGATATTTTGAAAAACATCAAGGTCTATTCTTTTATTTGGTCTATAAACACATCCATCCATCCATGGGATGAAATATATGTTCAACCTCTTCATTAGGTTTAGATTTGCTATGATTTGCTATGAAATTTACACATAATGCCTTTTCTGACAATCAATTATTTAAGTAGTCTAGTAAATTTTTCCTCCCATGCTAAGTATATTACTCATTTTTGAGCTCAAATTATTAGTAGTTTATTTATAATAAAGTAGAAAAGGATCGTACCTAAACTCCTTAGTATTTATGATAAATTTAAACATGACATGTAATATTATAGAGTAAATAAAAGAATTGAATTGAATTGAATTATTTAAGTTCATGATGATAAACTTAATTTACAAGGAAAAAGAATATAATAAAATTTTTTGTTTTTTATAGGTTACTTCTTTTCAAGTATTGTACCCTGCTTACTCGTAACTAGAAAAACGCATTAAAAATGGATATTATTTTTTTTAGATTTTGTGCTTTTCTGAAAAGTAGCTGAATACTTTACATATTTAATTGGAGATAACAAATAATGCAACGTTTTTTTGTCAAATCAGATAAGTGCTCTAAGTTTAGTGGTGCGAAATTTATGAAACATAATAAACATAAATAATTTAATTATTTGATATCGAATAAAATCAATCGAAAATCCATGTTTTGGTTTATTATTTAAAGAAGACGGACAACCGTGAGACCTAGTTTCACTTTTACTATTAACTATGGACCATAACTCGTTACCTATGACAGAGTAAAATTACTCTTAGTATTTTATTTTGGAAAATAAAAGAATAATTTCGTTCGAAAATTTTCGATAACGAATGCGATGATTCGACCCCTGGGTACGATTACAATATTATGGGCAATTCCATAAAAATGTCAACTTTTATGAAAAAATATATTTTTTCATTCATATGAAGTAAGTTTAAAAATATATTAAAATACGTTCCAAGTTACATAATGTAATTCCTTACAAGCATTCTAAATAATAAAATAAATATAAAATTTATTTGTTTACTCAATTTTCTTTTAATACATGTTTAAGAAACTTTAGTCATTACGTCACAGTCATTCCGTCACGTCAAATGACAGTTAATAAATTCGATACTATTGCAGGCCAGTTACTCTAAATTATAATTTTATATTGCTCATATATCATATGTAAAATATGCATTAGTTTAAAATCTGACTTGCTTCGTAATTTACAAAAGTTCCAAGGTTTTAATACCAGGACATAGTCATGGTAGCAAAAATATCATTCCGTCACACAATGAGAAATTACTCAAAAATAAAAGAATAAAATAGTTTAAAAATTGTTTCTGAGTTTTTTTTAAATCTCTTAATCATTAGCAATCATTTTCAAACTGAAGAATGAATTTTCAATTCAAAATAGCTTTGTAGAATAGCCTTAACTTCAATTCTACAGCTCAAAATGTCATTCCGTCACATATGGAATTGCCCTTATTATTTTCATACCATTCAATTACCGATTTGCTGTAATTACACGCAGCCAAAGCAGGTCAACGAAATGTAGAGACCTCGTGCTGTCTTATGAACAGTAAAAGTCATTTTTGCAAGCACTTCTTTATATATAATCCGGTGTTTATTGTCCCAGTTGTCATAAACGAAGTGCTTCGTCTGCAGTAGCTACAGATTGCCTTTCATACCAAAAATTTCTTAAGGAATTTTGACTTTTTTTGCATCTTATACTCTTCTTAGATATTTCCGCTACGATCTGCAACATAAAAGTCGACACCTAGAAGCTGCGAAAAGCCACCAAGAACATCATCCATAATGCAGCAATTAAATTTGTTAAAGAAATCTTTGTTAAGTATTTGGCTCTATTTTTGCATCACTATTCTTTTTGGAATTTCTGTCAGGAACTTTCTGGACTTTGTATGATCTTAGCCCTTCCATCCTTTTAACTTTTCAGACAAAAGCTTCAGAGCATTGTACTTTTTCGGCTACTTTTCTACCCGATATATTGGGATTTTTCTAAAAAAGAGCGACTACCTTCTTGACAGCATTTGGATTATGAAAACCTTATTACCATTGGCTTTTTTCCTATTATAGTTTTTAATGATACGCGAAACGGTATTTTTCGAAACTTTGGATTTTCTAGCAATTGTTTTGAACTTGTTTTTATATCACAACTAAAGGCCTAGTTACCCACGCGTAACGTTGTCGGCGGGAATCAGCTGATTCAACCTGTCTTATGAAAAACACATACAAATGCTTACCCAACTTAAGCCAAACGTATCGTATCGTTAGCTTCTGTTGATTTTAGATTTTTGCTACGTTTGTACGTGACATTTGTGAACAGCTGATAAAGTTTGGTTAATTTTACACAGCAACATGCTGGTTCTGTTTTTACGTTATATAATTGCACTAAATGACAATGTTACGATATGATACGATTACATTTTAACAACGTGCGGGTAACAAGGCCTTAATTTTAAAGCTGAAAAGAATACAAAAAAAGAATTTGAGCGCAGTTTCTCAAAATACAAGCTGGAACAAAATATCATAAAATTTTACCAAGAAAGTCCATGGTACAAGTATTAAGGTGCCGATTATCCAAAAATTACCAGTCAATATGATAAAGCGGTTCATTCAATTTAATAAAAATAGTACATTTAAAGCAAAATGATTTACTCATCGCAGTATCGCAGTCCCGTTATAGGCTCTTCTTGACCAACATCAAGAATTATACCAACAGTAGGCTGATATCGATCTTCAGGTAATGCAATCCACTACAAAACTTTCAACAGTATCCACAAAAACTAGATCCAACATTTTCTTGTTCGAGTTTAAAACACAATTTATAAGAAATACCCACAGATCAGATATACTCTCATAAAAGGGAAATGTCGTAGATGGAATAAACGATAAGGAATCAGACGAATAATGCCATAATACATTACGTAAATTGAAATCACCAAGTATTAGAAGTGAGTCATCATGTTTCAGACAATTACTTACAGAGGAAATCGCATTAACATGAGCATCATATACTGTATTGACAGAGCATGGGGGATATAAGTAGTTTTACTCGGGAAAATAGCTTTCACACATATTACTTGAGGTAAACTTACTATGTTCAGCTACTGGAACCCCACATCCAGTTAAATTTAAATGGTATTAGAACTAAAAGGTTAAGTTACTTTTATTAAAATGGTAACCTTACCCAACTTTGGTTATAACACCGTTTTAACTTTTTCACACATGAACAAGACCTACATATGTATTCGGAATCTACGTCGAAAAATATAAGTCCCGTGTTTCCCAGTTTTTCTACAGCAATTCGAGTTTTTGCGAAAAATGTGAATAACGGAATAATAAAGAAAGGGGCAATTAAAAAATACCATGTCATTTACAAAAGAAAAAAAAAAAAAAAACATAACGGTATTATCAATAAAGAAATCTATCTATCTAAAAAAAAAATTCAGCAAACGGTTTTTAAACCATGCCGTAAAATCTATAATATTAATAGGCTAGGCGATTTCTTGTGACTGATGTTTTGTTCTACCGTTTTATCCCGATTTTGACCAAACGTATATTATTTGAAAGGTATTTCTTTTTTGCCGTTTTGCAGATTTACAGATTTTTAAATTTTTTCCTTTGTTTTGAGTAAATTGCATTTAAAGTTGCTACTAACACATACATAAAATTATACAATGCTATGTGTGTGTTTATTAAATTTGTCAATGTGTTTGTAATAAAAATGAGTTTGTTTTTTGTGTTGATTTGTGAATTGGCTATAATTGATTAGCATAACTTTAGGGTCTTTATTTAATGAAAAAATAAAATTTCCTAGAATTTGCACTCGAATTTCGAGGGCTGGAATCTTCTAGTCTTTATTATTATTTTAATCTTAAGGTATGTCCTACCTTTCAATCCCACAAAAATAACGTTTTTAAAAGTGCTGTAGCTCAGTCGTTTTCCAATTTATCAACTTTGGGGTTTTTTTCACGTAAAAGTAGACGTAATTTTCTAACTTCCTCCGTACTTGTTTATGTTTCTATTTTTTTATCCTCCCCTCCCAGAGCGATGAAAATGGGTACGTAAAAAACAGAAGGCAAACAGGTGTCGTTTTTCTTGAGAACCAGATGCCGTATCGAAATTCGGCGGACGGCATTTTGTTGGTAATCACGATTGGCAGGTCCTGAACTAGGATAGTTCTAAAATATCAAAAATTTACAAAATGGCGCGATTTTTTTTTAAATTAAAAAATTTGCTATTTTTTGAGGGTTTTTGCCCCACCCCTTCTCCGATAGTAAAGTTAGCCCAATTACCCTAGTCCAGGACCTTCCTGACGTGATTACCTGCAAAGCTCCGTCCGCCGATATCGATACACCTGGTTCTCAAGAAAAACAACACCCCAGTTTGAAAATAGGGATTTCGAGATAAACGCATTTAAAATTTTATTACAAGAATTTTCTGCACCTCGGCGCATATATATGCGTATATATATATTAGGGTGACAAAGGTTTGTACGAAAAAAATTTTTTAGTCGAATTTTGAGGTGTGCGGATCGGATTATTGTGACACTGGATCTAAAACTTAGTGCGCAAAATTTGAGCCAAATCGGTCAATGCTTTTTGGACGCTTATTAAGTCCAAAGTTCAAATATGAATTTATATGTAAAAATTATCAAAAAATATAATTTCTTACAAAAATTTTAATATTAATAATTGCGTTTCAATTAAATTTATTAATAAGCCATAATTAAGAGCAAATTATCTTTCTAATAAAATAACAAAATCTATTATCGGTTGAAAAACAGCCAAGTTATATCAAGTTCCCCAGGCAAAAAATGTGCCGCAGACTACTTGATTAAGAAAATCGAGCGCACATTTTTAAAGGCATTGAAATAATTTACAACAACAATATTTTTGAATTCTCCTGATCCCAAAATGATCTTATGTAAAGCATTTTGCATCTTGCCTATTGTTATGCCGTTCTAAATTAATGTCAAAACGGTACGTATTTTGTAGCACTATTTAAAAATCTCCAATTTTACTTTTTAAAAAATTTTGTTCAAAAAGTTTTTTGAAATCAACGATTGGACTTTAAGGTCTTATTAACAAAATATATGTGATTAAAAATGCTAAATATTTAGGTATATTATTCTTAATTTGCCCTCGGATTTGAAGAAAAATATGATTTTTCATACTTTTTCAACTTTTAGGCTACGTCGTTTTGGTGTTTTCATATTTCAAATATCTCTTGTCGAAATATTATACTACTTGATATAAGTTCTCAATACTGGAAATTAAGGTTAAATTGAAGCACTATAAATTGTCCTCCTTTAAGGTCAAAGGTCAAATTTAAGGATATTTAAATTAAAAAAAAAAAAAAATATCGAAATAATATATATTTGTGGAAAGATTTCGATAAAAATTGTTAATAATATTTCAGTAATTCTAAAAAATAATATTCTGGACTTATTTTCTGAAATTAACCCGTGGGTTACTAAGAAAGTGTCCTAGTTTTAATTTTTTTTCAGAATTATTATATTCATATAAAGGTATATCGAGGGCTTATATTCAAAAAGTGCTATCTACATTTGACACCAATATTAATTTTTGATTTCAAACTGTTCTCTGATATAACTGCCAAGTATAATATTAATTTTGATATCATACATGATTAGTACGACTATTTCTTAATAGATATTGTAGCAAATCGATCGACACATACTTTCAGATCTTATTAATAAATTGGTTTTACACGCTCTCTTTAAAATAATTATTGATGCAGATAGCAAGTTTTGAATAAAAGCCCTCGATTTACAAATTTGTTTATACTGTATTAAATATAAAAACTAATTAATCTAAATATTTTCATAAAATAACGAATAAATTTACGGAATTTTATGAATACATTAATTTAGTTTTATTTAAAAAAAAATCGTGATGAAGAAAATATTTATAGATTTTCATAAAGAGTCAATTTGACATCAAGAGTACCCCACGGGTTAATTTTGGAAAATAAGTCCAGAATATTATTTTTTAGAATTATTAAAATATTATCAACATCTTTTATCGAAAGATAATTTGCTCTAAATTATGTCTTATTAATTAATTTAATTGAAATGCAATTATTAATATCAAAATTTTTGTGAAAAATGATTTTTTTTTGATAATTTTTACATTAAATTCATATTTGAACTATGAACTCAATACGCGTCCACAAAGCAATGTCCGATTTGGCTCAAATTTTGCGCACTAAAGTTTTAGATCCAGTGTCACAATAATCCGACCGCATATCTTGAAATTCAAAAAAAAAATTTGGCTGTCACCCTAATATATATATGGGGGATTTCATGTCAAGTGCACCAACTTTTGAAACCGATGTCTTCCGATCGGGATGAAATCTGCACCAAGGTTAGTCCTATTAGATAGTAGTTTAGACACAATTTTTCAACAAGATCGGTCAAGATCTCTCTGAGTTAGAGGGGATCAAAATTTGACATTTTGGCCAAACAGGTATTTTTCTCATCCATGTAACTTATTACCTATTGATCTTAGAAAATTTTCTCCCAAATAGTTTAGATAGCTATTTCTTCAATATTTCGGAAAAAAATACTTAAAAAAAAATTTTTTTTTTAGACTTTTTTTTTTTTTTTTTACTAAATTAAAGTATTTTTGCCTTTTTTTTTCAAAAAGGGCATTTTTTTTTTTTTTTTTTTTCATAAGAAAGCTTAGGATTTTTCCTTTAAGAGCTTTTTGGTCGCTTAGTGGGATGGGAGTGGGATATCTATCAAAATAAATGTTTTGTAACTCAAGACAACGGTTTTTCAATTTTTCACAAATGCACTATTTTGAATTTTTTCCTATTTGTGTGAAAACCTTACAAATAAAACTTATACTGAGAAACTAGACAAATTAACCTTTCCGAAGGTATGTAACATACCTTCGTAACATAACTGTAACCTGAAAGAGTTATTTGCAACATTTCAATCTGAACACGAGGATGTTAAAATTGGCTTCACGAAATTTACCCAAATGAGGCCAAAACATTGCGTTTTGGCAAGAAGCAGCGGAACTCACACAGTATGCGTTTGCATTAACCATGAAAATGTTAAACTGATGTTGAAGGAAATCAACTTAAAGTATTTAACAGATGATTCGGCAGAAGATTTACACCATTACCGCGATTGCCTTAAATTGACTATGTGTCCTAATGCAACAACTTCTTGCCACTTAGGTGAATGTACCAATTGCCCGAAAACCACATTCGTCAAAGAAAATTTAATCAACTCTTTAGATCGAGAATATATAGAGGAGGTCAAATTTGATTCTTGGATTCAGACTGACAGATGCATATTGAAAACAATCATTTTAAATGTGGATGATTTTGTGGAAGAAATGTGTACAGGAATGTTAAACTTGAGAACCCATGTCTTTTTAGTCAAAGAGCAATGGTCATTCTTCAAGGATTTTAAGATACATTTGAAGTCTGGTGAATTCGTTATTTCATATGATTTCGCAGAAAACTATAAATATGTTCTTCAGGATGCCATACAAGAATTCCACTTCAATAACGACCAAGCAACTATATTCACAGTAGTTATTTACTACATGAAAGATGAAAAACTGGAACACAAAAGTATGGCAATCATATCCGACGATTGAAAACATGATACCATTACAGTTTATGAGTAGCAGAAGATAATACTAAAATATCTAAAATCTAAATTTACAGTAAAGAAGGTATATGTACTACGTTTCGAACGGAGCTTGTCATCATTTTAAAAACAAAAGTAGCTCCGCAAATCTTATGGCTCGTGAAAAAGATTTTGGAATGCCAGCTGAGTGGCATTTTCATCCTACTGCTCATGGTAAAGGAGCATGTGATGGTATTGGGGCAAACCTTAAAAGAAATGCAGCGAAGTATAGCCTCCAGTGCTCTCATCAAGATCGCATCTTAGATGCGACTGCTTTATTCCATTGGACAAAGAATTATTGTAAAGAAACTAAAATAGCTTTTAGTAGCAAAGAGGATTATGAGGAAACATTGAAAACACTAAAGAGCAGATTCGATGCTGCGATAAAAATCGATGGCACCGCTCAATACCATGCTTTTATACCGCTTGTCGATGGAAGACTCGAGATGAAAAAGTTTTCTGCCTCTACTCAATGCGATTTCTTTCAAAAGTCAAAAAAAAAAAAAAACACCAGCGAAATCAACAGCTGAACCTAGTAACGCCAAGAAAGGATTGGCTAAAAAAGCAGCAAATAAATTCGACAAATAAGCTGGATGAAAGATTGGATTTTTAAAAAGTGACAAAACTTAAATACTTCATCAGCTACAATAAATTAACTATAAAATAGTTATGATATGAATGGATCTAATGTTCTAAGATTAAATTTTATTAAATAATTTATCTATTTATTTTTATTATAATTATTATATATTAATTTAATTATTATTACAAATAAATAAAAAAATAATTGTTCAATATTTCTATAGAAAAAAAGTGAATTTTTTCCAGAGTTTAACATATTGTGGGTATGAAATTTTAGTTAGGCATGTTACATACCTTCGGAAAGGTTAATTTGTCTAGTTTCTCAGTATGAGTTTTATTTGTAAGGTTTTAGACACAAATAGGAAAAAATTCAAAATAGTGCATTTGTGAAAAATTGAAAAACCGTTGTCTTGAGTTACAAAACATTTATTTTGATAGATATCCCACTCCCATCCCACTAAGCAACCAAAAAGCTCTTAAAAAAAAAAAAAAAAAAAAAAATGCCCTTTTTGAAAAAAGGCAAAAAATGCTTTAATTTATTAAAAAAAAGTCTAAAAAAAAATTTTTTTTTAAGTATTTTTTTCCGAAATATTGAAGAAATAGCTATCTAAACTCTTTGGGAGAGAATTTTCTAAAAACAATAGGTAATAAGTTACATGGATGAGAAAGAACATCTGTTTGGCCAAAATGTCAAATTTTGATTCCCTCTAACTCAGAGAGATCTTGACCGATCTTGTTGAAAAATTGTGTCTAAACTACTATCCAATAGGACTAACCTTGGTGCAAATTTCATCCCGATCGGAAGACATCGGTTTCAAAAGTTGGTGCACTTGACAATGAAAAAATTTGTTTTCGATTTTTTTTTTTTCATAAATGTCTTCTAAAATCCTTCAGAAATAATGTATATATTCATATATAGCTCCGTTACTCCAAAAATAATATGAATTTGAAAAAATCCTTTTAGGGCATTATTTCTGAAGGATTTTAGAAGAAATTTATGAAAAAAAATCGAAAACAAATTTTTTTTTAAAGAGAGGTCATATCAACACGATGCTGTGCATTGTGTTGATCTCAGGACAGATATAGATATAGGAAGGAGGAAAGAGGGAGTAGTGTGTTCATTTTTTTTTTGCAGCGACAGACCAAAGCCTCTGGTGGGAATCGAACCCACGACCCCCGCATGGTAGGCGAGCACGCTACCTACTCATCTACCGGGGCGCTTCAAGTATTAAACGAATGAATGAAAAAATCAATAAAGAAATCTATCTATATCAACTTGTTTATTAGAAAATATTAACACGTGATGCTTAATCGACTCAGAAAGCGATTCAGAAAGCGATTTAGGGCCGATCGGTATAATAAAAGAAGAGGTAGGCCAAATATTTTTGGCAGTTACAAACATCAGCACAAACTCATTATTAAGTATATTTAAAAACTTAAAAATTTAAAACGTTTTAACTTTTTAAGAAATAAATTAAAATTAAAGAAAGATATATACCTATATTTAAATATTGTTGTTGATTTGTTGGCAGCCTCTAAAAAGTCTATTTTAAAAAAGTTAATAAATAAAGTAATTCTCGCAAACGGCGCCGTATTGGCTTGTTTCAGTTACTTGGAAATACTTTGTTGACAAATTATCATTTTATTTTTAATCATATATGTGACCTTCTCCGAGAAAAGGGACCTAGTGTGTGAAAATTAAGTTTTGAGAAAAAAACGCATTTAAAGTTTCTACACCCAGAATATATCGTTTTTGACACAAGCGGTTTTTTGACACACTAGGTCCCTTTTCTTGGTGAAGGTCACATATATTGAAAAAAAAACGTAACTAATAGTTGTAAAACATTTATTTTTATTTTTATTTTTAATCATTTATATTGAAAAAAAAAAAAAAAAAAATGTTACTAATAGTTGTAAAACAAAAAGAATGCTAGAAAAATGCTAAATGAAAAATTCAAAAAAAAAATTCAAAAAGTACTTAATCTAGCACTAAAAGTGTTTAATTGGCAACACTGTTTAAGAACCATGAAAGCTAAATGAAATCGTGTAATGTTAGAAAAACCGAAATACCTTGCTATACTCGTAGACCGCACAAATAAATGTCAGCCTACTGTAATACTAAAGTAAAGTTAAGGCATTACTAATTTAGCTTGTTTAACATTTATTTTTTATTTTTTTTTTAAATGCATAAGATTTGTCATTTATGTGTGTTTTTTTTTATAAGCATACATATGTAGATTTAGATTTTCTCTACGCATTATTCTCCTAAGCGAACGAACGGTATATTTTGAATATTTATTTTTGAGATTTTTATTAGTGGCGGCATTTATGGTTTATTTCTCTTTTTTATGATATTTTGATGTAATGCTTATACAGATCCGAATGAAAAAATGATGTTGTATTAAGAAATAAAAAAAAAAAAAAAAATGAAAAACAAGATAACACAAATATTATTTTTGTCATAAAAAAATCTTGTCTCAGACATGAAGTTGTAAGAAATAATCAACATCTCCTCCAATTATCTTCGAAGAAGTTGTTGCATATGTTTTTAATAATAGATTTATTTAGAGAAAAGGAAAAAAGCAAAATATTGTATAAACAAATTTACTACTAAAAATTGTAATTTCGTTTGTTGACTTTATGGCTATTGTATAAAGTGTCTACGAATTTGTTAACAATAAATTTAAATATCGTGAAAGATTTTAGTATCCCGTATAATTGTGACCCATTTCTGCTGAGGAGCCTATGACAATCGTTGCTGCTAAAATTATAACGGTCTTTTGATGGAGCTCAAATAAATAGTTGTAATGGGCATTGGTGAAAATCATTAAAACCTATTCGTATTAGTTTTAACTATTTAAGTTAGAGAAAGATTAAAGAAACTCCATGTGGTCTATGGGAAAATTTGTAATAAAATAAAAGTTATTTTTTAGAGCGAATTAAACCTGAGGTTACTTTTAGAGTTTATCATTATTTTATATGGTAGGTTTATTTTACCGAGAATTAATTAATACTATGGCCAATTTTACTAAAGAAAACCGAATTATATAACTGTATAATGTTTGTGTCTGATTTTCCTATTAAAATTATTCAAAGATTAAAACTCCTATATTTTTTTGTTTCTTCTCTTGTCTGAGTTTGCTGCTGATTACATTAACAAAGTTCTTTTTCTTTGCCTTGTTATTTTTGTAGCTCTTTCCAACGAAAGCATTGCTAAATGTTGTTTATTCTTTTGCAACACTTGAAGTGTGAAATCGTTTGATGTTTTAGTTTATAGAGAAACTGTTGGTAGACCTGCATTAGAAATGCCATGTTTTTTTAATGTTGCAAATATTTTGTAAATGATCAAGCAGTAAAGGGTCAATTTCTGCCATTTAAGTTAAATGAATCTAAAAAGACTGAATAGTTGAAGTGTGTATTTTTAGCAACAATATTAGGATGTGAATATTTCGAATGATAACTCAGTGGCACTATTTACTGGAAAACAGATTGAAAAAACAATGATTTATAAAATTCAGTTCAGACTTCTGAAAAATTTAAATATTTATTTTGATATTATGTATCATATCGGTACTAGGGATTTAGTATTTTCTAGAAAGAATATATTTCACTAGTTCGTTTTAAGGTGCCTAAGTCGCCCGTTGAAAAATATTGAAAACTCTATTTTTAGGAAAAGGAACTTTTTTTTTTAAAAAAAAGTGTTTTTTTAAGAAAGGGTACTATGTATGAATACATTTTGGCGAAAAAGTTTTTTTTTAAAAAAAACTAGAGGACCCCTGCTGCTCCGCAGCATTATATTATTTGCCAAGAGAAGTTAACGTACAGTAATGCCAAAATATGCCAAGAGAAGTTAACGTACAGTAAAAGTAAAGTTGATTTCCACGCATAACTTTCCTCAAACCCAACGAATTTGCCAAGAGAAGTTAACGTACAGTAATGCCAAAATATGACAAGATAAGTTAACGTACAGTAAAAGTAAAGTTGATTCTCCACGCATAACTTTCCTCAAACCCAACGAATTTATGCAGTTAATAGCTCAAAAGAAGGAGCTTGATCCACTGAGTGTTCATAGACCTATGTCAACAGCCTACGTTAATTAGAACTCTAGTTATAGAGGTTTGAGAGAAGAAAAATATTGAAAAAAATCTTGAATGCAAAGTTTATTTATAAATTCTTTTAATATATAAGATTTACTTTTTTAAGAAAAGGTATTTCTGTTTACCACCTGATAGTTCTTTTAAGGAAAGATAATTTTAAAAAAAGTACTCGAATATAAGAAAAGTTAATTTTTTATGAAACGGCATTTTTTAAAAAAAGTACTTTATTTTTTTAAAAAAATTTAATATTTTTAAGAAAAGCTAATTTTTTAAAAAAAGATTCTCTTTTAAGAAATGGGACTTTTTATTAAAGGTACTTATTAAAGGTACTTTGAGTAGGTATGGAAAATGGACTTTTTCAATTTTTTCTTTAATTTAATCTACTTTTAAATTTTTACGAAAATTTACACTTTCGAGAAAATGTGCTTTTTAAGAAAAGAAACTTTCTTAAAGAAAAAGTTTTTTAAGAGAAGATACTATTTTAAGAAAATATACTTTTATATAAGATAAGATTCAGAAATTTACTTTTTTAATAAAAGGTAGGTTAGGTTAGGTTAGGTTAGAAGTGGCTGCTAATCCAAAGGTGAAGCACACTTAGACTCTGGGGTCCATTGTGATACCACGGAACGAATACGTGTTCCCCTCAATCCCCACCGTCCATTGTGATACCACGGAACGAATACGTGTTCCCCTCAATCCCCACCGTAGAACCAGTTTGAGCTCTTGATGAAGCCCCTGATATGTGAAATTTCCACATTTGAGAGATCAGAGAGATCGTGAAGAAACGGCGATCCCAATGTTCGAAGTCTCGTTCTGGAGAGCGCCGGGCAATAGCAAAGAACGTGTTCTATGCTCTCCACCTCCTCCATATCCATGCAGCTACGACAAAAGTCATTTGACGAGACCCTGAGGCGTTCAGCGTGTCTCACCCAGTGTTAACAGCAACTATTGTTGAAATCTCCCCACTGGGCAGTGATTCAGAGCCGGCCAAATTTGTCTCGTGATCTTGCACGTTGATCCATTAGCCCTTGTCCGTTATGCCAGCGGTGTGAAGGCCGAAGGTACTTTTTGAAGGTACTTTTAAAAGAAATTTTACTTTTTTAAGAAAAGGTACCTTTTTAGAAAAGGGTACTTTTTTAAGATAAGGTGCTCTTTAACGAAAATTTACTTTTTGAAAAGAGATAATTTTTTAGCAAAGGTATTTTTTATTAACAAAATTCATTTTTTTTTTAGAAAAGGTACTTTTTTAAGAAAATTTACTTTTTTAAGAAAATTAACTTTATTAAGATAAACTATTTTTTTTTAAAGGAAATGTACTTTTTTTAAGACACGGTATTTTTTAAGAAAATGTACTTTTATAGAAAAGTTACTTTTTTTAACAAAATAAACTTTTTTAGAAAAGCTACTACTTAACTACAACGTACTTTTTTAAGACAATGTTTTTAGGCAAATGTACTTTTTTAAGAAAAGGTACTTTTTTAAGAAAATTTACTTTTTTAAGAAAATTTACTTTATTAAAAAACTTACTTTTTTTGAAAATGTAGTTTTAACAAAAGGTATTTTTCTAAGAAAATATACTTTTTTAATAAAAGCTGCTTTTTCAAGAACAGGCACTTTTATAGAAGGGGTACTTTTTTAACAAAACATTTTTCAGAAATCTAACTTTTTTAAGAAAAGATTCTTACAAAAAGTTACTTTACTAAAAAAACGTAGAAAACTCTTTTAAGAGAAGATACTTTTTTAAGAAAAACTAATTTTTTAAGAAAAGGTACTTTTTTGAGAAAAGGGTTTTTTTTTTATCAAGAAGTACTTTTTAATAAAAGTTACTTTTTCCAGAACAGGAACTTTTTTGAGAAACGGTATTTTTTTTTAAAAAAGATACTTTTTTAAGAAAATATATTTTTAGTGACAATTTCTACACAAATAAAATGGAATAAAACTGTTTTTTGAGATAAGGTACTTTTTAAACGAAATGTACTTTTTTAAAAAATGTGCCTTCTTAACAAAGGGAAAATTTTTAAGAAAATTAAAATTTTTGAGAAATGGTATCATTTGAACATAAAATATACTTTTATAAGAAAATGTTAACTATATTTTTAAAAAAAGCATTTTTTTAAAGGAAAATTTTTTTTTTTCAAAAAGGTACTTTTTATTGAAAATTAATTTTTTTTAGGAATAGGTAATTTTCAATAAAGATACTTTTTTAATAAAGGTACTTTGTCATGAAAACGTACTTTAAATGTATTTTTACTAGAAAAGGTTATTTTTAAGAAAAGGTACTATTTTAAGAAAAGGTACTTTTTTAAGAAACGGCTCTTTTTTAAGAAAAGGTATTTTTTAAGAAAAGCTACTATTTTAAGAAAATGTACTCTCTTAAGAAAAGGTACCGTTTTCAGGAAATGTACTATTTTAAGAACAGATACTTTTTTATGATAAGGTAATTCTTTAAAAGATAAAAAGGACAACAACTGAACCGTGGTTAGGTCCATGAAAACAATATTTCTGAATAAGAAAACTGTCTTCAACTGCTGTAATTTCCAAAATGTGGCATTCGCTTGAAATGGGTATCAGTACCATTCCATGGAATTGTAAAGTCTATGAGCATAGGTTTGAACCTCCACTTTTTATTTAGGAGTAGACAAATCAAAGATGTAGAATTACTAGATCAAGCCACCTTTGCGAAAAAAATATCCCTAGGAGGAATATATAAAAGGTATCAGCGGTAATCAGCGGGCCCTTCCTAATAGAGAGACGCTCTGAAAGTCTAGGCGGTCTTTGAAAGAATGGTTTCTGTTGAATTTATATGGATGCAAAGGAAAGGAGATATTCGCATATTTTCCTTGTCTTCGGTGAAAAATCTCTTATGAATCGAAGTTTCTTGAACAGAAGTTTTTATTATTTTGCAGATCATTATTCTTATTGTAAGTCGCCAATTGGTCTTATACATCAATTAAAAACAAAATTAAATTATTAAAAAAATAATTTTCATTTGGGCGGCATTGCGAGGTTTTTTCGGATTATAATCTTTGGGGGTAAAATGAAAATGATAAAAACTACTGTATCTTTTTGGCATAATTCTGTGGTCACAAGAGATAACCGCCTAAGTCGACTTAAGAACGAATTGAGTTGTGTATGCTATCATATTCTACTTTAAAAAAAACTTTATATTTACGTAAAATCCCCATTTTTCTAACACTGTTTTTTTAAAAAGATATTTATAAAATAAAATATACGGACCTTAGTCGTAATAAAGCCCCATTACATTTATATAAAAAGCTATTTTTCTCGTAGGCATGATTTTCGACTTAGACGGTTAATGCTTGAGACCACTGAATTAAGCCATGCCTGACCAAATACTCGAATGATCATAGTGATGTTTTCTAACTAATGGAATCAATTGCTTATTTTAAACATTTATTTTTGTTGAAATATGGTTCTCGGCACGAAATATGGTTCTGAAAGGCTTTCTTAGATGTCTTCCATACCCCTTTTTTATCCTTTCAGCAATACACAACTTAATTATCCATCTCTCTTAGGATGATTGACAGTAAAGTTTGGATCAACTGTATAGAATTCTAAAATTTTTAGTAAGTAAGAGAATTATAGTTGGTCTACGATACCTTATACCATGCGTTAGATAACCTATCTCTTAGGTCCAACTAATTAGATATATAAAAAAGCATAAACCAATTTGAGTGTTATTGTCATTAATTTTAGTGCTTTCGGATATGAAAAAGTTCATATTGATTTTGCTAAATTTATATGGGGACTAAGTCAATAATGCACCGATCCTGACCATATTATTATTATCACTTATTTTTTGCAAAAACATATACAAAGCAAATTTCAGAAAAATCTGTGGAACATTTTTGTTTTTTGATAAATTTATGTGAAAATCGGGAATCAGCATTATATGGGATCTATTACTAGGAATTGTCCTTTGGTATATGTTTGGACTACGGATAAATGGATGTAATAAACATACAACAACCCTATTGGCCTAGATCTATATGATAACTGGATGTTATGGCAATTTAAGTCGATCTCATAGGGATCATTTGCGTGGGGAATTCTGAACACGCACCGATTTTCACGAATTTTAGTAGAGTTCATTCTATGGCCGATAAAAGGTTTCATCAAAATATATTCATATTTGCGATATTTAGTTTGATTACAAAGTTTACATAGAGATACAGATAGACAGAGAGAATCGACTCAGGTGGGTCTTGGTAAAATATTTTTGGTAGTTACAAACATCAACACAAAGTCATTATACACTGACTGCATAGTGGTATAGGGTATAAATAGAACGAACTGGGCATATTTTGAAATCTTTTCTAACGTAGCTGTTTGAAATATGGTTTCGGTATATTTTTATGATCCCTATCTAGTTTAGTTGTGACCTAACCACTGAAATCCTTTCCCTAAACATATATTTGCAGTATCGTTTAATCGGCATACGGGGTGCAACCAAATGTTACAATAGCAACAGAAACATTTGGTTGCACCGTTCACTGTAACGAATTTGTCTTCCGCATCTTCGAAGAAAAATGGCCCAATGATACTGCCGGCCCAAAAACCACTTCAAGCAGTGCATCGTTCAGGGTGAATCAGCAGTCATTTATGGATTTCTTGTGCCCCAGATGCAAATTTGTTTGTTGACGTAAAAACCGCGATGAAAATGAGCTTCGTCATAAAAGATGATTTTTCAGTAAAATGCTCTTTTTTTTCCAAGCGTTTCGTAGTCCAATTAGGGAACCGAAAACTTTGCGGATGGTCGTGCGGTATCAGCAGTTTTTCGATTACGAGGAAATGTTGTTTTATCCAATAACGATCCAGTTTCACGCACTCGTTTAACAAATTGTCCACATATTGCCCGAAAAGTGCTTATGTTTTAACGAATATTGAACGCAATTTTCTAGCACTTTCGGTACCAACGTTGTTGAAGCAAAAATCGAGTTACTTATTTCTTGTCGTAACACAGCTGGTGTTGTCATGCTCAAAATATCCAGTAGTTCAAAATGCTAAACTTATATGCACCACCCTGTATAACTTTTTTTTCTTAATTTTTTAAGAACTTATATTTCTGTGGTTTTCTGGTATAACCGCGTATGTCCATTTTTGTCAGTTTTGAGTTAACGATGCCAAATATATTAATTTTTAACGCTGTTTACATGTGTTAAATTTTTGTTAAAAAAATATTGACCATTTCTGAGTTTTATCTTTAAATAACGACGTAACTTAAATGTTTATTAAATTAATTTGCAGCACTAACGACGTATGTCAATTATTTTCTCAGAAAACGACACATAGCGACATACGTTGTTATTAATGAAAAAAAGTTCAAAATAATTTTGGATTATTTTTCAGTTTATAACCACTTATAAAAACTTGTGTGTTTATTTCTGTTATTTTTTGTCACTATTATTCTTGATACGTTGTTATATTCTCATCCTAAGTCCCGTTAACAACCACTTATATCTACATGGGTGGTTGCATTGGTAGTTTTCTTTTTCAAAGAAAACGACGTTTGTCGACATAATTTGTTTTATCTGCACACACTTTAAGTGTTATTTACATATTGTTTTTTCGTCCTTCTCTAGGATCTATTCCTCTGAAAATTTTTGACTCAAAATTTTATATAAAGTATTTATTGCCCATATCAACAGGACTGTTAAATAAAAAGCTCTAAAAGCTTTATATCGAGCCCATAATTTAAAATATAACATTTTTTGGATCCCCTGAACATTTTAATTTTATGACATACGCGGTTATTCTAGAAAACCACAGATTTGTCATTATTGTAATGTAGCCACTTAAACATGTACACACTACTATTTGTTTAAATTCAATTTGTAAAACATATTAGAACATCTTTAATTCTTTTGGGGTACAAACATGCGAATGAGTTTTATTTCATGTCTCCATCAGTATTAGTAAATACCAATACTTTTGCACAATTCTTCAAACGTACATAAAACAAAAGTAATGTTTGTTCTTATATTTTTTATCATATAGAAAAACCCCGACTTATTAATAAATTAAAACACTAGCAAATACTTAAAAAACAACAACAACAACAGCAATATATAACAACATATGGCGCTTATGTACACATTACATATGTATAGAGAAAAATCGTCATTTAAGAAAAGAAAAAGAAAAAATACAATAAAAAACAAATACAAAATGATCTTAACACATTCGTATGTATAAAAAAGATTTAAAAATCATGTGGCCTTAGATTTTGTTGAAGATGATGAAACTATTAAAACTATCTAATTTATTATGATATCGATATAAAATTTAAAACAAATAAATATAAGATGAGTAGCTTTCTTAATAGATTAAGAATATTTTAGTATTTTTTTATTTCAAGCAATTATTTTATGTTTTTGGAGATGGAATTTACTTTTAATGATATTGAGATATAAAATTGAAAATAAATAAATAAGATCCATTTATGAGCAGCTTTCTTAAGGTGATAAAAATTTTTTCGAAAGATTTTTTGTAAACAATTTTTTTAGCTTGTGATCATAGATTTCTCAGTTTTCATTATTTAAATTATAATATCAATGATTTAAAAATAAAAAGAAGCAACAAAAATATGTTGTTTAAAATTATCAGTGGAAAATTTTCAGCTGAGAATCATCGTTTCTTTAAATGCTAAAAAGCAAAAAAAAAAAAAAAAATCAAAAACAAAAAATTTTCTTCTAAGAATGCATAACTTTCCAGTAAAACAATCGCTTCTCCACGAAACGTTTTGGAACATTTTGGCCATTTTTGGTAAGAAAATTTTTTCTCTTCAGTTTCACGTAACAGTTTTTTTTTTGTATTTATCGGAACGAAGATTCTGAGCTGGAAATTTTTCTACAAAATATCCTTCTTGCGCTTCCTAGGGTCACATTTGCGCCAAAAATAATTTTTTTAACCCTAAAAACCAAGTTTTTGTGAAAAATTCCAGAAAAATATGAGCCGGAATCAAAAACCCGAAAAGAGGGAAGCGCAACTGTGAGACAGTGGTAGATACCTGCGAAGTTTCAAATATTTTAGATTCGAGTTTGGTCGTTTAGGATCGGATGTCTTTACATATAATTGGAAATTAGTGCATAGATAGCCGACATTTTTATGAAAAAATAGCTGTATTTAGTTTTTGAAAATTCGGTTTAGTTCTCGTTTTATCTCAAGGTCAAAGTTATATTTCTTTTAAACAAAGGTTAGAGATATACCTTAACTAACCTATCATATAAGTTTAAATTGGAGAAAATCTGTCCATCTTCAGACCTAGTCGCCATACAAAAGACCTGTATGAAATCGACTTAAATTGTCATAAAAACCAAATTATCATATAGATATCGGTCAAATTGGGTTTGTGTATGTTTATTACTCCCATTAATCACTAGTCCAATTCTAAGTCATAGCCCCCATATAAAGCTGCTTCCCGATCTTCACTTAAATCTACCAAAAAACAAAAATATTGCACGGATTTTTCTCAAATTTGGTATTTATATATTTTTGTAAAAAATGGTCAGGATTGGTTCATTTTTGGCCTAGTCTCCATTTATGTAAATATAGCATACAACTTTTTTATATTCAAAGGCAACAAAATTAATAACAATGCCAATCAAATTTGCCAGTCAAAATGCCAACCAAAGTTGGGCCAAAGAGATAGGGTCTCTAAACGCATGGTATAGGGTATCGTATAGTCTAGACCAGTGCTTCTCAAACTTTTTCATATTGCGGCTCCCTAAATTCCGAAACAAAAGTTTCATTACCCCCCACCCCTCCCCCCTCCCAAAAAATAATACTATTAAAACACTATTTATCATTAATTTTGTTTAAGTAATATTTTTATTAGAAATAATAAATCCATTTAAATCAATTTTTTTAAACAAAAACTTTTTAAAATAAACTCAAAAATAATATTATAAAAAAATAACTTTTACTAAAAGAATATCGAATTTTTACGATACAATAATTTAATGAGAAGGATGTGATTGCATAGTTTTACACAAATAATCAATATCGGGTGAAATTTCAGAAATACTAATTCGAAGGTTTTGTTCCAAAGAGCTGGTTGAAAGGCACGATCTATGTTTATTTTTAAGTACTCGTAATGAAGAAAAAGCTGTTTCACAAAGATACGTTGTCGCAAAAGGTATTAATTTTAGCAATGCCACTTTTGCATAAGTCGGATATTCTTGCTGTCGCCTTATCCAAAATTCTGTACAACTTTTTTCGTTAAACTCTAATTCAAAAAAATTATCTGATCTAATTTCAATCAATTCTTCTTGAGCTACCCATGAAATATGATCATATTTCAATGTTTTAGCAAATGGCATCCTTATCCAGTCGTATTTTCGTTCCTCGTTCATGTTTGGGAAATATTTAGCAAAAAATCTTTTAGATTCATCAATATGATTCAGTATTGTTTTTTTAATTGAATTTGATATTGATATTTCATTGGTGCAAACAAACTCATTCAGACATGGGAACATTTCCATATTTCCTTCGTTAATAAAGTTTGACCATGAACAAAGTTTTTGTTGAAAAGCAATAAGTTTTGTATTCAAAACTAAAATATTGGAAAGATTTAATTCATTTATTTTAGCAAAAAAAATGCTAAATATGATGCTAAACACATCCAACTTTCATCACTAAAGTGCGTATTAAGATCTGGTTTTTTATCTAAAAGAAATAATCGTAACTCATCTTTAAGTTCTAAAATTCTATTTAAAACTTTTCCACGTGAAAGCCACCTTACTTCAGTATGATATAACAAAACCTCATGCACTGATCCCATCTCCCTACATAAAATATTAAACAATCTCGAGTTTACAGCACGATTTTTTACAAAATTAACAATAGTTGTAATGTCACTCAAAATTTCACTGAGTTCGGAACACATTCGTCGAAAAACTAAATGTTCTCTGTGTATTACGCAGTGAATATGTTGCGCATCTGGTGATACTTTTTATACTTCTGCTTTGAATCCAAAAATTCTCCCAGTCATCGCTGCTGCACCATCTGTACACACTCCTACACATTTTGACCATTCAAGTTTATTCTCTGAAAAGAACTCATCTACTTTTACAAAAATATCAATACCTCTTGTTGAAGTTAATAGCTCCCGACAAAAAAGTAAATCGTCATGAATTTGGAAGTTATACTGATATCTTACAAAAACCATTAACTGCGCGTAATTTGTTATATCAGTAGATTCATCAATTTGTATCGCGAAGAAGTTGCTCTGTTTAATACGAGATATTAATTGGGTTTTAATATTATATCCCATGCTATCAATTCTTCTTTTCATAGTATCGTTTGAGATAGGAATAGACTTCAAAGGGTTAGCAATTTTTTCACTGTATATAGTTTCACAAATTTTAATTGCTGCTGGTAATATAAGATCTTCTCCTATCGTATAAGGTTTTTTGTTTTTTGCAATTAATAGGGTAACTTCGAAAGATGCTTTTAGCAGTTTTGTATATTTTGTAAGAGAACCAGTTTGTTCCTTTTTATCTGCTGCCTTTCTTTGAAACAATTCGAGTGGCTTACTTTGATATTCTGGGTGCAAAGTAGTTAAATGACGCAGTAGTTTTCCTGGCCTCATACTATCGTTTGATAGTTGGGTGAAACAAATTACACACATAGGTCTTTCTTGATTATTAAATGTTGACGAAATAAATCCATATTTCAAATAATCAGTATTATATTTACGATTTTTTAATTGAGGTGCATTATCTGCGGCGACTTTTCTCTTATTACCAGTTGTTAATCTCGATGTTGAAGTAGAAGTTCCTGGTAAATATGATAATTCTACTGGTTCTTGTAGATGTTCAGATGTAAGTTCTATTAATTCATGTACACTTTCATAATTTTCTCGCTCTTTAGGTATTTTACTAAAATCGTACTAAAATCGTTAAAATTTTAAGAAAATAATAGTTAAATTTATCACCTAATTAAAAGAAATAATAATAATTACCTTCAATATAGAAAGAAATATAATTATTTTATAATATTTAATTATACTTTTTTTTGCTTTAATATATTCACTTTTTTAACTTTTTTAATATTACATAAAAAAAAACTACAAAAATCGTCAATGTTGAAAGCACATCACTAAATGAAGATAAAATTTAAAAATGTGCTTCTTTTTGCAAACTAACTAAGCCTACTGCGGAAATAAATTTTTCAATTTAATAAAATTCTAGGAAGTTAAAAAATATGCTTCTGTGTAGCTAAGAATACTACGAAATCTAATTTTATATAAAATTTAACAAAGTTTAAAAATATGCTTCTGTGTAACTAAGCCTACTGTGAAATTTAATTTGAACAAATTTTACGATTTTAAATTTAGGAATACACCATTTTCAAAGAAATTTATGAAATAAAAAAAAAAATATTTTAAAGACTAAATACATAAATGTAGAAATACTTAAAAGTTTTGCGGCTCCTTTAAAAAAGTTCTACGGCCCCCTAGGGGGCCGCGGCTCACAGTTTGAGAAGCACTGGTCTAGACTATAATTTTCTGACTTGTTTGTTTTTTTTAATTATTGACAAAATATCGTGTTTCCTAGCTGAAATATTTTTTAACAACCGAAAAAATGTTCACCCTCAATTATTTTTAATGGGTAGATTAATTTTGATGATTTAAAAATATGTTTATAAGTAATAAAGTCTCATTTTATGGCCTTTAAAATTTTTCTTTTTTGCCCAGCACTGTCTGAAATAAGTGAAAAAACCTCTTGTTATGGGGTCTCCGGCATTTGCTTCGATGCGTTACAAACAGAATGACAAACTTGTATATACCCTCAGTATAAATACTCATCTGAAATAAATATCCTTCGCGAAATTTCGCAAAAAATTGCTCCGTAGAACACTTGAGCCATATATCTGCATGTTTTATGACCATTTTGGCGCTCTTAAAAAAGTACCATAAAAGTACATTAATCTGGCGTTTGGAGAGATAAAATGTGGCGTGAAAATAGCTTAAGTGACAAGATATTAGATTTTCGTTTTTTAATGAAAATCGATAGATTACGATCAAATGCATCATCATTAAAAATTTCATAGTTAAAGCTTAAATGCATATTCCTAGGGTCTTTATATACAGAAGTTAATGCAAAAATAATGAGAAAAAAATATTTTTTCTGGAAAATTTTGAATATGGCATTTAAGTTATTTTTGCTATTATAAGATCTCAAGATCTTCCATGTAACTACTTTGAACTTTATTATACCTGTGGCAATAAAGACATAACACTCCTATTCACGGGAATCATCTGGACATCATTTTCCACAAATAAATTAATTGAAATTACATTTCGCCAATGAAGTTTTAACTTAAATTACCGATTGGACTTAAGAGGGCTCAGGTGCGGCATCTGCATCCAGAAATCTTAAGTTTGATTTCTGATGACTTAATATTGTTTCCAAAGAAGTTTACCAGTTCTTCTATTAATCATTGGAAAACATTCCACAATTATTTATAACCAAAAAAGGCCAATTATAAAATGTGTACATCCCCTTATTCTAAAAAAGGTATTTAGGATATAGAATAGCAAGTTTTGTTATGAAACAAATGTTCTTCAATCAGTTATTCTGTACTGGATATACGATAAAATAAATTCACTGTACCAAATGCTAGAATTTATTTCAAGAATCTGTTTTACTAGGATTCGGGAGGATTTTGGTAAGGATGGCATATTGTATTTCCAAAGGAGCGGAAATGTAAGAGCATATCTTGCGTGATGTAAGTGCATATCTTGATGAGAGTCTTCCAAACAGATGGCTCGTATGAAAAATTGCTATAGGCAATCTGCCCATTCCTTAGTACTGATACCACGCGAATCTTTCTTGTAGAAATGAAGTCGGCGACTGATAATGCGAAACTGGAGGAATCAATGGCCGCAATTGGGGAAGAAAAAATGCGTAAAAAATACTAAAGGAATGTTTTCGAATCAAAGGCCTATCGTTTTCAGCAGTGTATTGACAAGAACGGTAAAAGTTTTAAACTGCAGCATTTTATATAAATTATTTTGTATTTAAATTGCTATTTTAACGTGTATATATATTTTTATTGGGAAAAAAATAAGCAAATATGCACGCATAGTGGTATAGATCTTAAGGACCTCAGAGGGAGTGAAGTAATTTTTGCACCGTTTTAGAAAACCAAGACACTTGAATGCGTCTTTCGACGCTTGAACGAACATCACTTTGAATTCTCATGCCTAGAACATCAAGAGTATCCGACTCCTTAATACATATACCACCCATATATACAGATGACATTGCTGAATCCATGGCTTCTTCAGCGCATTAAAATCAACCCTATTCGCTTTACCCCACTCGGAGAGTGTTAACAGGTCTTGATTGAGCGTGTCATTCATTGTCCGTCTTTTGTTCCGAACCTCCAAGAGGCTTGGCCTACAATTAAAGGAAAATTAATGACAAATGCTGCTGTCATCTGAAAAAGAGTACGAGTACATAGAGTTAAAAGTTTGACCAAAAAGGTCGTTCAGAAAGATAAGGAGAAGAGAAGGAGAAAGAGCGGAACCTTGGGGTACCCCGGAATTAAGCTGAAACTCATTAGATGAGACACCATCAATAACAACACGTATATTTCGGTCGCTGAGAAAACTCTATAAAAATCGAGAGAAGTCATTACCGACCCCAAATGTAATAAGCTTTGATAACAATGCACCTTGCCTTGGAAATATCTAGAGAAACCACTTTACTTTCGCCAAAATTGCGAATGGATCGACTCCAGCGCTCAGAAAGTAGAGCTAATAGGTCTCCCGTGGAACGATTTCTACGAAAGCCATACTGTCTATCATTAAGAAGTGAATTGGCCTCTAGGTAGTTCACAAGATGGAAATTGATTATGCCCTCCATCACCTTTGACAGCGCTGGGCAGATTGCAATTGGACGGTAATTTTTAGGGATATTAGCCGCACCCTGTTTAGGGATTGGTTGGACATAAGCAACCTTCTAGCAAGAGGAGAAGACTCCCGCACGGTACGAAAGGCTGAAAAGGTTGGCCAATGGACTGACTAGCGTCGAAGAGCACTGTTTCAGAGCCATTGATGGTATACCATCCGGTCCGGGAGACTTATTAATGTTAAGATCGGATCGAAAATATGTGGACTTTTAAAAACATCAGCTGGTAGAGTTCGAAGAGCACTAATGAACTGTGGGAGAGGGTACAGACTGAATCGTAATAAATCTCTGTGTTTTATATATCAAATCTGCACCAAGCAAAATTCTGGCACGGAGGAGTGTGAAAATTGGCACAGTTACAGTTCATGTGGAGGATAAGTGTTGAAAGATGAAATGTATATGTAATATGTGTTAAAAATATATTAAATTAAATAAAATAAAATATTTGTAATAAATTATTTAATATGAGCCTAAAGGTATGTTAATTAATTTTAGCCAATTCACAATTCATTGAATTTCATTAAAATTGTGTATCACACGCCCTTTTTTGAATTGTGAATTTCTAAAATTTATTAGCATACCTTTAGGATGAATTTTATTTAAATATTCATAATTTTTTTATATATCTGTGGTCACAAGCGATAACCGCCTAAGTCGACTTAAGAACGATTTGAGTTATGTATGCTGTCATATTTTACTAAAAACGCTTTATATTTACGTGAAATCCCCATTTCTCTAACACTTTTTATTAAAAAGTTATTAATGAAAACATACTGACCTAAGTCGTAACAAACCCCATTACATTAATATAAACAGTTATTTTTCTCGAAAGAATGATTTTTGCCGATTTGAGTTATGCATACTATCATATTCTGCTAAAAAAATCTTTATATTTGCGTGAAATCCCCATTTCTCTAACACTGCTTTTTAAAAAGATATTGACACAAATATTCTGACCTAAGTCGTAATGAAGCCCAATTACATTTATATAAAAAGCTATTTTTCTCAAAAGCATGATTTTCGAGTTAGGCGGTTATTGCTTGTGACCACAGATATATAGATTAAGAAAAACATTGAAAGAAAAAAATTTAATGAAAAAAAAAATTTTCTAGAATTTTCACTGGAATTTCTAGTGTTGGGCTATTCGAGTAGTTTTTAATTCGTTTAATAAACACCACGAAAAATATAGTTGATTTTTTTATTTCAAAAACTGTCCCACTTTTGCACCGAACTGTATCTTTTGCCTGCATCACACATGCCTGCAACGACTCCGTTTCCGAGGATATTTGAAAACTCACTGGTCTGTAACTTAAGATCACGATCATGTTAAATAGAGAATAAAGAAGAATTTGTGATGAAATTTATCGGCCTCCTACACCTATTGTGACCGCATAAATAAATATATTGAAAATGTCCAGATTTTTTCACTCCCCGCTTATTTTTGAATATAGTTGAGATACAGAATAAGGTCTGTAAAAACATATCCCGGTTTTTCTTGTACTAAAAAAGACAATAAAGGCTCAATTAATTTAAATAAAATTTTAAGAAAAAAAGATAAAAACTGGCCGATATTAATGAGAGTCGCTCAAATTAAATTTCTTAAATATTTTGAATTTGACTTGTGACAAACCCAGAATTATTTCCCATTCAATTCCACATAAACGTAATTTATGACTATATATCGTGAGTCTCGAGAAAGCGACTTAGGTCCAACTAATTGGATATAGAAAATAAAAATTCACCAATTTTGAGTGGCATAGTTATTAATTTTTTCGCCTGCAGATATGAAAGAGTTCGTTTTAGATGCTATCTTTATATGGGAACTAGATCGAAAAATGGACGGATCCTGACCATATTTGGTAAGGTCACTTATTTTTTGCAAAACATATACAAACAAAATTTGAGAAAAATCTGTGGAATATTTTTGTTTTCTGAAAGATTTAAGTGAAGATCGGGAACCAGGGACTATGCCTAAGAATTGTCCTACAGGGTTTATTTTTGGACTACTGATAAATGGATGTAATAAACATACACAAACTCAATTTGTCCGAGACCTATTTTATAATTTGGATATTATGGCATTTTAAGTCGATCTCATAGAGATCATTTGTAGGACTAGGTCTGAACATGAACCGATTTTCACCAATTTCAATAGCGTTCATCTTATGGCCGATAGAAGCTTGTATACTAAATGTCATCAAAATATATTCACATTTGCGATCTGCAGTTTGATTACATGGTTTTCATGAACACACGGACGAACGGAGAGACGGATGTACGAACGGACATAATAATTCGACTCTGAACGTCGACAAATATTTTTGGGAGTTACTGACATCAGCACAAACTCATTATACCCTGAGCGCTTATGGTATAGGGTATAATGAACGGGCAACTTTATTAGGTGTATTGTGTTTTATATTGAACAAATTAATAAATAATATAACCCATAAAAACAAAGTTTTTATTCAAACTCTTTCTTTCCTTATACATAAGAGTTTTGAATCTCTCTGTGACTGTGCGTGACTTTGCGCGACTTTTTTAAAATTAATCTTTGGTCACAATAAGTCTATGGACAACGTTTCAGATCGATCGGACTGTGTGTGACTATCTTAAAATTAATCTTTGGCCACAAAAAGTCTATGGGCAAAGTTTCAGATCGATCGGATAAGGAGAAATGGGTTTTAAATCACTCCGTGGCTGTGCGTGGCTATGCGTGACTGTGTCGAAGTTAATCATTCTTTGCAGCAAGTATATCGACCAAGTTTCAAATTGATTGGATGAGGTGAAATACGTTTTAAATCTCTCCGTGACTGTGCGTGACTGTGCGTGACAAAGTCAAAGTTAATATTTTTTCACAGCGAGTGTATGAACCAAGTTTCAGATTGATCGGATGAGGGGAAATGACATTTAGATCACTCCGTGACTGTGCGTGACCTTGCGTGACTACCCCAATATTAATCTGTAGTCACAACCAGACTATTGACCAAGTTTCAGATCAATTGGATAAGGGAGAATGGGGTTGCCCCAACACAAACAGACAGACAGACAGAGGTTATGAGTTAAAAGAGAAAGTTAAAAAAAAACAAAGTTTGAGTAAAAAAAAAACAAAATTCAATAGGTTTCAAAGGGTTCACCACTCGAGCCCTCATTCGGAAATTTTAATTTCTAGATCTTTTTCTCAATTGGTGTAGACTGAGGTAAAACAAAACGGCCATGTGCGCGTATTTGCTTATTTTTCCTAACGAGCTTTCTGCTTATAAGAATAAATCAATTAACTTCAACTTAACAAAACTGCACTCAAACATTGCGAAATTCCTATAGAGCTTATTAACAGAAAAATAGTTCATTATTTTCATATATTGAACATTACAGTTTTCAAATCACATTTTTTTAATTTTGATAAAAATTTTTTCAAAGGTCGACTATGAAATAAGATCTTTTAAAAAAATTGATTATACAATTTTAAAGAGTTTATATCAAAATTAAAAGAATTATTTTGAAACTTTCTTGTTACAAACTTCGGAATGTTTTATAGTGGATCGAAATTGCTCCAAAAAAATTTTATAAATATTTTTACATTACGAATCTTGTGAGCCCAATTTTGCCAAAAAAACGCAATTTTTTTCTCAATAAATACACATGATTGCGAACTTAAAGTACTTGGAGCGGCCTGAAGATCCCTTTTGAACCCGTATTTAGCGGTATTAGTACAAAACTCGTTACGATGAAAAAACATAATGAACAAATGTAAAATAAAAAATATTTGTAAATTATTCTTCAAGTTTTTTTTATCATCACAAATTTGCGTATAATATACAGGTATTTTTTTTTTTAAATTTAAATAAATCTTTAAATAATTTCTTATTGTTATAAATTTGGATTTAATTGATGATCGTCGTTCAGTTAATTGTTTGCAATTATTTGTATTTTTTTGTGCTATCCCGAAAATTTCTTATACATTTATTATTGTTTATATTTTTAGATTATTTTTTGAAAGATTTTTTTATTATTTTTTTTTTTTTTTGTTATATTATAATTATTTTTTTTTTCAAGTATTTTGACTTTAACAGTTGATTGAAAAAAATATTTTCAATAACATGATATTTCCCGTGTTTATATTTTTAACAATTTAAAAAACATTTCAGTAATATTTCAGTGATTTTTTTCCTCAGTTCAGTTTTGTAATATTTTTTTTTCAATATATTCTTAAACACACTTAGGATTATAAAATAAAAGAAAATTAATCACTTCACTTATGTTACCCCACCATTGCGTTTAAATATACAATATTTGTATATATTTTTTGGGGAATCTTTAATACTTTTCAAAAAGATACACTGTGCACTTCAAAAACAGCCTTATAGAATCTAAAAAACTCTTAGATACTTCTTTAAAAAAAAAAAACGAGCAAATTGTATAATATGCTTGTTTATATGACTGCTTATGCCACAATTATTATTATTTTTTTTAGTACAAATTTTCATTTAATTTTCCTCAAAATTATCTTTTCTTTAATTACTCTTCTTGGTTTTTGTAACGCACCCGTCGCTTGCAACATTTACGCGTTCTTGTACACTAACGAACGTTATGTCCGACGTTTACTCATAGACTAAAAAAAAATTGGCCTCTTATAAAATGTTCATGCCATGAACAAACGAATGAACTTCAACTAAATACAATGAAATATGTACAAATACAGGGCGCACCCGCGAGTTACTTAAGTTTGCATGTTTGTTTGTGTATTGTATTGTTGACGACTACTCGTGTGGTGGTTCGAATATATGAATGTTTGGTGCTTCTGTCTGATGACAGCACTCTCATTTAGTTTTCCATATTTTCCTTGTACTCATCTTGTGAAGTGTAATTTTCTTCATTTTTATATTCTTTTTAGGGTGATTATTTGGGTTTGATGTGTTTTCAATGAAATTTTCTCCGAGTATTTAAGAGTAAAATGAGAAAATACTTAAGTATATTCTAATAGAGGATCCTCCTTGTCTCCTTCGTGAATTGTAAGAGTTGCCAGTTTAGATGATTTTAAATGAAATGGAATATGGGGAAAGTGATTTAGAAAAAAATTCGAATGAATACTTCATCCTATGGCCGATGGAAGCTTTATACTAAATTTCATCAAAATTCATATTTTTAGTTTGATTACAAGGTTGACATGGACACATAGACAGACGGACGAACATCGCCATATCGACTCAGAAAGTGATTCTGAGTCGATCGGTATAATAATAATAATAATAATAATAGGAATGGAATGGAATATGGGGAAAGTGATTTAAAATAAATTATAATTACTACTTCTTCATCCTATGGCCGATGGAAGCTTTATACTAAATTTCATCAAAATATATTCATATTTGTAGTTTTATTACAAGGTTAACATCGACACATAGACGGACGGACGAACATCGCCATATCGACTCAGAAAGCGATTCTGAAAGTGATTCTGAGTGGATCGGTATAATCTATAATATTAATGGGCTAGGCGATTTCTTGTTACCGATGTAAGTTTCAAAGTTTTGCTCCGATTTTGACAAAAAATTAATCACTTGAAAGACATTTCTTTTTACCTGTTACCCAGATTTACAGTTTTTCATCGTCTGGAATATTTTTTGGAGTTATGATCGTTTAAAGTTGCTACTTACACATACATAAAATTATACAATGATATGTGTGTGTTTATTAAATTTGTTAATGTGTTTGTGTTAATGTGTTGAGTTTGTTTTCTTCATTTAAAATGAGTTAAATTGTGAAGCATACCTTTAGGGTCTTTATTAAATGAAAAAATAAACTTTCCTAGAATTTGCACTTGAATTTCGAGTGCTGGAATCTGCTAATAATAATAATAATAGGTCATATACATATATTTGGTAGTTATACACATAAGTACAAAGTCATTATACCCTGACCAGATAGTGGTATATGGTATAACTAAAATATCAACTTAACAAAAATGTTAATTACAATTTTTTTCGGCTAAAAAAGAATTTTTAAATTGACTTAATTTTATAAATTTAGTAAAAAAAATAAATTAATTTTTAGAGGCTTTTCTTTTTTCGAGGATGCCCTAATCTTGGGGTTTTTTTAATATTTTATCATTTCATGTTTCAGAGCTTCCATTTCATGTTTCGTAAAGCTTAAATTTTCATATTTTTTCTGGTTCTTATAGGCTTAGAAATATACGGTCAAGGAATAAGTCTACATATACCACATAATTTATGGGGTTTAGTGTTTGTGAAGAAAATTAATAAAATGTTTATGCCATCATTTAAGGCATTAATAAAGTTTATTTATAAATTTAAAAAGTAATTAATTTACATAATAAAAATAAGAACAATAACAAAAATAATAAAAATTCACAGCAAAAAGTCCACAAAAATAAATATTATTTAAAAATTTTATAAATTTTTTTTTTACTTTTAATTTTTGGTCGATCCACCTTGGACATCAATAACTGCACCAAATTCTGCGTCATATCGGAGGTTATTTCGGCCCATGCAAGAATTAGCGCGATTTTTAATGTTTCATGGCTACCAATACTTATCATGGTTTCGTACCAATTTTCCCAAAACGTCCCATATGTGCTCTATTGGGTTTCAGTCTGGGGTCAAATCACCGCATTTGATATCGAGTAAAATCAATCGAAATTCCATACTTTGGTTTATTATTTAAAGAAGACGGACAAACGCTCGGCCACGATTCGCTTTTCTGTTATCCAGAGGTCATAATTCTTTAACTGTGACAAGGAAAAATTATTCTTAGTATTTTATTTTGGAAAATAAAAAAATAATTTCGATAGAAAAATTTCGATAATGAATGCGGTGATTTGGCTCCTGGTGAATAGGGTGGTAAAGTCAGCTGTCTTGGGGCATAGTAAAGAAGCCATTTTCGAACAGCGTACATGGAATGCTTAGGATCGCTATCTTGACGGAAAGTCTATTAATGTCCCAGGCCAAAGATGCTATTAGATGTTGTTCCAATATATTTTTATATTAATAGCGGTACATATTACCCTCAACAAAAACCAAACGACCCACCGCCGATGAAGCAATGGCGCCCTAAACCATAACATTGGATCAAGCGCATTTTTTGATATTTTCCAGACTTTGGATCGGCCATCACTTCCAAAAATGTCATGTATACTTTCGTCGGTAAATAAAATATGCTTCCAAAAATCCATGTCCTTGTCTAGATGTGTTTAAGCAAACTCAAGGCGAAGTTTATGATTTTTCACTGAAACTAATGACTTTTTGCGTGCTACCCTGCTTTTGAATCCTTTGTCACATAAATCATTTATTATTGTTCGTGGAGTAATGGAGTATTGGAACATTTTTCAATGTATTCTGCCATTTTTGGGCCACTTATTTTCGGATCCTGGTTGACTTTATTAATACTGATACTGCTAACAATGAAAACTGCTTAGATCTGCCAGATCGTGGTTATTTTCAGTACTATTTGTTTTATTAAAATTTCTGACGATCCTCTGTACAGTAGCACGACTTAATTTTACTGTCTTAGCAATTTTTGCATAAGATTTATTTTTACTTCAGGAATTTACTACTAAGTATTTTTTTCCATTTTTCATTTTCAAAGATAAAAATTCAAACAATACATTCCTTAATTATCATTTTGTCCATTTTCAACAATTGTAAAGCTTGTAAATTTAAATAAATCAACAAAGTTAACTGTTGATTAATTTTCCATTTGCCACGCTGTATGTAGACTTGTTTCCCTAACAATTTTCAGAGGTGGCCATAACGACTGTTGAAATTGATTGGAGTAGCTCTTATGCGCAATATTTAAGAAGCCTGTACGAAAAATTTTTTATATAATAAATAAAAAATATATTTTTTTTTATTAAATACATAAAAAAAAATTTATTTAATTAATTTTTTCCTAATAGAAAAAACATGAAAAAATAATAAGAAAATTATAGAAAACTAGCTGAGTCCGGTCCGCGTTGCTGGCCCGAAGAAAACATCTGGATTTTATATTGCATCTAAATTTTAATACCGAGTGTCGGGCAAAAGTAAAGCACGAACTCCCTCGAAAATCCTTAAATACATTGCATTTAATAATATTATGAATATGACTGAAAAAAATATACGTTTTCTTAAATATTTTAACACCAGCGCCACCTACAGGTGAAAAACTTTGTCAGCAACTTTAGTTTTATGTACATAATATATGTTGCGAATTTGAGCTAAATTGGACCGTAAATAAATTTTTTGGGAAAATCTCGACCCCAGGGCCACCTATCGGGTACAAAAAAAAGTTATGCAAATCGGAGAACCAAAGGAACATATGGTATGAATACGAAGTCGCTAGCATTAGTGGTTCAACAGTTATTAGAGTACCAACATACGCACCAACGTTTTTATATATTAGGATATTAGATAAATAGAAAATATTTAGAAATTAGACTTCCTTGGTGATGCCTTACGGAAATTGTCTATTTTAGCACTTAGCGGCTTAAAGTTTGGTTGATGACCTGTTATGGCAATTCGCACCAGCTCAGTTAAATTCTTATCGGTTTAAACAGATCCATACTTATTTTTAGCAAATCTAAGTGTTGAATACCACGACTCGCAATAATATGAAGTACAGAGTGCAAAATTTTTAGTTTTAAGATATTTCTGTTCCGTGACCTGTTTCCAGAAGTCTATAGTTGAACAATTATTTTTGATTTACTTGCTTCAACCCTTTATCTTCTTGGAGCTCCAGTAACTTTAATTCTACAACTGCTATATCAAAGTGTGAACAAGATAAGGATTTTCCAAAAATATAAATGAGGGCTGAATTCTGTTAAGTATGTGAATTTTGCATACATAATCCGTAACTATTATGTCAAATCCGGGTAAAGTTTGTAAAGCTGTACTGATACATGTGAAGTGAATTAAAGTTTTAGGTGCCTATTATGAGCAACTTTCGATTTTCGATTGTGGTCAAATTAATTGATCGAACGAATTTTCATTTGGTATTATGGCGCACATTTGATAAAAATAGCGCTATTGTGAATTTCACTAAATTGGATTATTCACAATAGTACATATTTATCAGCTGGCACTATAAATAAACATTGTTTGTTAACAAATTTATTAAGGAAAAAAAAAAATTATTTATTTATAAACACGGAATTATCGCTCTATGATCATCTGATGAAGATGAATGCTTCGTCATGAGAGATGCTTCCAACATTTTTGAAATGGATTCCTTACGTAGGTATGCGAGGTTTTAACAAGGGTGCCATTTGTTTACAGATTTATAGCAAATTTTCGACTGCAAGGCGTTTATGGAATTGCTGTCTACTGCAGATGAACTACTGCGGCAATGCACACAAGGCAGATCAATCTCATGAAATTAAAATAATTTACAACTTTTATTTTCAATAAGTTTTACAAACTGCCATCCAGCATCGAAAGCAAAATTATGTTCGATTGAAAATTCGTTGTACAACAAAATTTTCGACCATGCTGCCAGCTCATTATACGGATTTGACATTCGATAGTCGATGTTCGATAGCCAGCGAAGATCGAAGATTGAGTGCAACTCATTATAAGGACCTTAGATGCCAGATCTTTCTCCAACAGTTTAAATTTGTTACTGAAGCTAAATCCATTCCGTGCCAAAGCAGAAATAAGTTTATTATGTCCTTGCAGAGAGAAATTTAATGATAGAAGGAGCCGAAAAATGTCTGTGCAAAACACCGTATCTAGCAACCATTGGGTATCTTAAAGCTCCGGGATAAATATCCCTCTTTCGTTGACAAATTATTTGATTAGTTCCTTTATATTAAAGAATTTTGTTAGAACATTGCTCGCTGAGAGCCATCTGGAGGCTTATCGTTTTCTTTTCTTTGAGTTGTCGATGAGTTTTGGTACTTGATCATAAGTAGTTGACGATTTTTTAAATTACGTCCATAATATAGTCATATTTAAAATATTTGTCTACCAGGTGTTCCCTATGAGTAATGCAATGGACTGGGATAAAATAGGGCTACAATGCATCAGCCTTTAAAAGCGCTTTAGTATCACCCCTCATAGCTGGGGCGCTGACTAGCTTTTGAATAGATACAGAAAGTTTTTCAAGTAAAGCATCAAGGGCGTTTTTTCAGTGCAAAGTCTAATAGTTCTTCTGTAACGTCTAAACTATTTGTTACATAACGTACAAATATGCCAACTTGCGGTTTATCTTCAATGTCTGTGGATTCGTCTAGGGCTAGACTCAGTGCTGAGCAGTTAGGAAGTTACTTATGATATCATCACTAATAACACAAATGCGCCTTCTGTCTGGATGCCGGGATTTGATGAATCAATTTATGAATTTTTTTTTATTTTCTGCATCTAAAGCAGAAATAACTTGGGCAATATTTTTTTTATGAATTCTACCTCTATATAGGGGAGTTAAATGCTATAATAAATGCGGCCTCTGTTGTAACATCTGTCTCTTTAACAAATGTTGATATGCCTTTGATTTGGTTATTAAGCTTTGTTTTTAAAGACAATATTTTCATTCGGCGTAGCTCGCTACTAGCAGGAAATTTTTGGTTAAAAGAACAGTGATTTACGTGGTAATACCGTTTTAGGTTACTGGCCTTGAGCTGTGACATTACTTTACATGTCAGACGCATTGGATTTCAATTTCTCTCTACAAAAACAATATCCTCTTCTCAATCCGCCTTAAATTTCACGTTCTTGCCATCATATTTTCCAGACAGAATCATTACTTTATTTTTTTGCAAATTACAATTTTCACAAATTTGACCACAACTTAACTAGAGGAGTCACACACGCACGCCTACTAATCTATATCAACAAAAAAATTAACTTTAAACTTATTCACTTTAAAATTAGATTAACAAATAAATTAAAAAAAAAAACAAGTAAGAAAATTATAGTCGGTCTAGGCCGACCATATGATACCCTATACCATGGTTTACAGACCCTATCTTTCTGTCCAACTAATTAGATATAGAAAATAAGCATAAACCAAATTTGAATGGCATTGTTATTAATTTTTTTGGCTGCAGATATGAAAAAGTTAATATCGGGTGCTATATTTATATGGGGACTAGGTCGAAAAATGGACCGATCTTGACTATATTTGTTAACGTCAGTTATATTTTGAAAAAATATATACAAACCAAATTTGAGAAAAATCTGTGCAATATTTTTTTTTTTTTGAAGCAGCTTATATGGGACTATTATTATTTTTGGACTACTGATTAATGGATATAATAAACACATGCAAACCCAATTTGACTGAGATCTATACTATAATTTGGATCTTATGGCACTTCATGTCGGTTTCGTAGTGGTCATTTGTATGGGGGCTAGGTCTGAACATTGACCGAATTTCACCAGTTTTAATAGCGTTCATCCTATGGCCGATCAAAGCTTATATACCAAATGTCATCAAAATATATTCATATTTGCCACCTGTAGTTTGATTACAAGCTTTACATGGACACACAGACGGCCGGACGGACGGACGGACATTCCTAAATCAACTCAGAAAGTGATTCTGAGTCGATCGGTATAATAAAAGATGGTTCTAGGTCAAATATTTTTGGTAGTTACAAACAGCAGCACAAAGTCATTATACCCAAACCACATAGTGGTATATGGTATAAAAACTATTCGACACCTATTATGCAAAACTAATTTATGCAAAAAAAAAAAAAAAAAAAAAAAAACTTTTTCACTTTTAATATAATATTTAAACTGGATTCAATTAAAAACTAGATTAGTCCTATAAATATGTATAGTTTTCAAAAATAAATAAATGGCTTTTTAAAATATTAATTCATAAACGCGGATCCCGAAGTTAGTATGTCAGGAATTCTAATATATATTTTTCATATTTTTCATTTTTAAATAATCATCAATCTATAATATTAATAGGCAAGGCGATTTCTTGGGACCTCTTCGACACTTTTAGTTATCAAACGATTTTAACAAAAAATACACCATTTGAAAGGTATTTCTTTGCAGATGTGCACCATCTTTACAAATGTACATCATCTGGTATATATATATATATATTTTCTTTTTTGGAGTAATAATTATTTAAAGTTGCTACTAACACTTACATAAAACAATGCTGTATGTGTGTTTATTAAATTTGTTAATGTGTTTGCAAATATTGTATATCAAAAGCCCTGTGTTGTATTATGAATTGGCTAAAATTGATTAACATACCGTTAGGCTCTTATAAAATTATTTATTAAGAAACCCATTTATACATCTTCTGCGTGTTCAACAAATATTTATCATGAAATTTTATGAATTTTTATTAAAAATTTACAATTTAATGAATTTTATTTAAATATTTGTAATTTTTTTATATATGTATATTAGAGCTACTCACAAAAAAAAGTAAAAAAAAGTGCCCCCTAGAAATCTACCTTGGTTTGTTTTATGACGATTCCCGAAATATTTCTGTTCTAGCGTTAACCCATTCCGAGCTGGACCGTTTTCAAAAGAGGTATATTTTTTATTTTTTTAAGACATTTCAATTTTTTTTCAGGTCAACATATCCAATATGGGTATTACATGATAGGTTTTTTCAGAGTGAGACGCTCTAATGTATATAGATTAAAAACACATTGAAAGAAAAAAATTTAATAGAAAAAAAAATTTCCTAGAATTCGCACTCGAATTTCGAGTGCTGGGCTCTGCTAGTTATTATAAGCCTTAAACATTGCTATAAAATAGTTTTCAATTATCGCTACCAATTCTCTAAAACTTGAAAATCGTAGGTTGTATGTATACTTTTTTCTTTGATTGTAGCAATTTGGGCTTTTTTGACTTTATGCATCATTAAATTTCTCCTAGAAACTGTAACATACTTATATAAAATACATCTGGCATCCTTGATCATCATGATCTATAAAATCAACTCACAAGACAACATGTGTTGTTAACTGCTCTGTACGTGAGTTGTGCTGTTTCTATATTAAGGGAGCTACATTATGCGTTTTGTTTTCATTGTAGAATCTTAGCTAACATCATATATCGTCATCATCGCCAGCCAGCCAACGTTATGACCATACATTGTATGCATTTGGTGTTAATATTAAAATAAGAAAAAAAAATGATGCACCACATGTTTTAAGTATTGTTTATTTGTTTTTTTTTTCTTTATTTGTTTCTTTTTCATATTCTGGCTTTATAACTTTTTTTTTTGTTTGCATTTTCATTCGGCCTTTTTAATTCTCGTTGGTTGGTTCGTTCGTTCGTTCCTTATTTTCATATTGGAACGAATATTTTGTTTGTCGTTAGTTGTTAAAAATGTTGTTGTTTTAGAGTTTTGTGTAAACATATGGGAAATTTTACTAGGCGTTCAGTAATTTTAGCATACCATCGAATTTTGTTTGCAATGCACTGTTGTTTAGTTCATATTTTTATATTATTTTTTGTTTTGTATTTTTTTTTGTTGTTGTCTCAATTGGTTATTTATTTGAATTAATTGTGTTGTGGTTTTATTTTACTTTATATTTTGAGTATCAGACTCATTTCTAGAGGATAAAATTTTGTGTGTACGAGAGTTTTGGCTAAATGAGTGTGTACTTGATGTTTATGTTTATTTCAATTTGTATTGTTGTGCTTGGTTGTATAAGTTGTATTGAACCTATCTCAACGTATTAATTATATCAGAGTTTAAAGAAATTTGCAAATGTCATTAAACTTAAAACCAAGGTGTTATATTTTCTAGTGTATTTGAACTGAAATTAGGAAAGATTGAAGGTGAAAAAGCCATAGGCTTAGATTTAAAAATTAAAATTTTGCTTCGAAATGGAAAAAGACTCGTATTCCATATTTTTCCAGCTAAAGTTTTTTGAAACTTATGTTTGTGAAATACTGTCGAACATTCGTAATTCGAAAAACCATTAACCCCCCTCCCCACAAAAAAAAAAGAAAATAACTTTGACTTACGGAGACTTTGAGTTAAATAATCATTACATTATACATATGTACATTAAGGTGACAGCATTTTTAGCTTTGTCAAATTTCAAGGTTAAGTTAACACGGTTAAAATTAACACGAGGCGCAACGAGGTTAAGGATCACCGCATGCGAATTTCCCATGTATAAATTTGTTTCAAATAAATTTATTTATTCTAAATTAACTTTAGAAATTTATGTTTTTATATAAAAATTTAAAAATTCAATTCAGAGGTAATTTTTTCGTTATATAAAACATAAAATTTAAGTATTACACTCAAAAGAGTTTGTGTAAAAATTTCAAAAATCGTTTTCTATTTTAATTATCGTATAATATACTGATTTTAAACAATTTATCCTTTTAACCAAATCCAACGTGATTTATGTTTTAATAAAAATCAAAAGTAAATTAATTGTCTTAGCTGCAGTGTTTTCAAAAGAAAATGTCGAGGTAACCACAAGCCCTGATATCGCAATTTTTAAAAAGTTTAAAAAACATTGGCCTCAAATCCAGCAAAGAGGTTTTGTGACAGATGTAAGCCATTCGAGTATTTTTCAATTAATTGGAATTGATTCAACAGAAATTATGAACTTTGCTCACAAAAAACTTGATGTATTGACTAAAAGGAGTTTTTGGAGCTTATAATTATATTTCTGGGTGGAACTCCCCCTAAATGTATTCATTTTTCTAAACCGGGTGCTGTACACTACGCTCGATGGATGGCTAGAGCTATTTACTGCCTAAAAATTATAATCTTTAGAAATCAGTTCCCAGTGGCGGGCTTTTTATTATATGTTCTTCATAATTTTGGTTTGATGCACACAAAGCCGATAGGCTGCTTTTAATGATTTAACTTTAAAAAAAAAAATTATTAAAAAATATCCGAAAAAGCAATCTCTGAAATTTTAAATCACCTTTAGTATTTAAACGAAGAATACGTTGGGTTTGCTTTATTCGACGACCGAATAATTTACGAAACTAAACTGGTGGCAAAAATATCTATTGGCCGTCCTTTGAATGAAGATGAGCAAGAAGAAATCCCAGATAAACGTTAGCTTAGAAAAGAAGACTTTAAAAATCTAATTTCCAGAAATCTGAGTGCCAATTTAGAAGATATGTTCTCAGTCAACACAATCAAAGCCGTCGAATTATTTAAAATCCCCACAGATTTTTGGGGGAAAAATTAAGGATTTAAAAAAGGAAATTGTGTCAAGTTTATCTGTGGTTAATGATTGTGCTGAAGGAGGCATTAAACTTATCCAGGAATATCATGGAAAAATCACAAACAACACTTACTAAAAGAAATTTTTAAATACTGTGAGCGTCAAAATAAAGTAAACAGCAATTTTTAATCTTTAAATTGTCTTATAACAAAATTATTATTGATTTACGATAAAAAGTAATATTACAGAGTTTAATACTATACCATTTAGAGATTGACTACTATAAAACATAAAATCAAATCAATTGGGAATATTGCACAAATCTCTCGAAAGTGAAAATGCATCAGATTTTACGCGTCAAAAAAAGTAAACAGTGGTAATACTTACTTACGCTTTTTTATATTTCGGGGAAGAACCTAATCTTTTTGTGACAATAGTGTACTGATTACGTGTTCCACTTTACTAAAAATCATTTGAAGTGGATTTGTTCTAATTAATAATAGATAAAAAGATGTAAAAGCAAATATTCTTACTATAGGAAAACAAATATCGGTTTATACTCGGAAAATATTTTAGATTAAAAAGAATAATGTAAATCTTTGCGTGAAATTGGCGAAATTGTGGGTAGGAACCACTGCACAATAAAAAAATAATAGTTGATGAATGCGACAAACACCATCAGGTTGAAGATTTCACGAGATCTGGACGCCCAAAGCAGCTTAGTGGTACCGAAAGAAGAAAAGAAGTAAAGACATATTCAGCCTAAAGTGCAGTGAAATTATCAGAAAACATAATGCAGACATCAGGCAAGCCAGTAAGTTCGAGTACAGTAGGGAGAAGGATACCATGCAAGAAACCATACATATCCATATATTTGTGGGAAGGCATATTATATACAGATAAGAAGAAATTCGAAATTTTCGGCGCGAAAAGCCTCCAAAAATATGGCGTGTTAAGAATGAAACATGCAAAGAAAAGTGTGTTACCAAAACTGTTATATACAGTGGGGTTTCAGTTATGTTTTGGGGCTATATGGCGGGAACAAGAATGGATTACTTAGCAATTTTGAAGGACAATGTTGGCCCTAGCGTAGAGAAATAAGGCATGGCTGGAAATAGGATCATCGAACAGGACAACGATCTAAAGCTTACATTTAAAATTGTGAAAGAGTGGCTACTGTACCGGACTCCTAAGACACCTGATCAACCGTCGCAGTCCCCGGACCTTAGCCCAATCGAGCATCTGTGGGTAAATCTTGACAGAAAAATAGGTCGAAGGGCTTTTTCAAGCAAGGCAAACTTAAAGATGCCTCAAAAGAAAGAATGGAGCATTATCTCCACTGATATAACAAAAAAAATTTTCGAGTCGCTGCCTAGAGGACTACATAAGGGGCTTAAGGCCAAATGAAAATAAACCAAATATTAAATAATTTTAAAAGTTTACTTTTTGTATTGCAGTTCTGTTGCTTTTTCTTTGCTGTTTACTTTTTGTATGACGCGTAAAAGTTAGTCATTTTCTAACTAAAGTGAATTTATTTCTGTTTTGTAATGCTTCTGTTTAATTTTTTTTATTGAGTTTAACTATAATTAAATAATTCTTGAATTCCTTATATTTATTTTTGATTTTGTGTTAATTACTTCATTTTAATAAAACTTTTAATATGAGGAACTCAGGTGTATACTTTATTTTGACGCTCACAGTACATATTTTTTTCAGCACTTATTGTACTAACGGTTTTTTTTCGATTTTAGAGGGTACTGGAGATTTTGTTGTACAGAATTAAAGTATTTAAACTTGTTATAAAATAATCAGTTCCTGTGTGATTTAATGTTTAATATTTAACATATTTTTTTTAAGAGCTAACATTTAAAATAACTATTCGGAAAAATATAAAGACTCTGGGTCAATCTGATCCAGTTCATATCCAAACTATATATTATTAAAAAATTAATGCCTAAAATGACAATAAAGCCAAAAATTATGTGTTAGTCAATTTGACCCAATGGAACATTTAGGGTTAATTCCAAAAAAAAAAGATAAAAATTATATTTTCTATTACAAAAATATAAAATTTACAAATTTCCACAATACTTGAAAAAATTTAAATTTTCTCATATTTCGTATAACTTGAAATTTGACCTCGTTGCGCCTCGTGTTAAAATTATAAAATTATAAAACGTAAAATATTTTAAGTTACGAAATGAATAATTTGTGAAATACAAAATAAGTTTACGTTTTACAATTTTATCATTTAGGGTAAACTGATACAAATCCATAAGTTAGTACATAATCTTCTTAACGGATCAGCGTTTGCATAGTTAGTACAGAAAACTGGAATTGAAAGTAGATGAAAGTAACATGTAGGTCGTTGAGGAACAATACATGAAATATTGCGTAACAAGAATTCTGAAGATACATCGTCATTAATCAGATACAGCAAAAACGACATATTCAGCATGGTTCTACGGCATTTGAGCATTGGCAATCGGTATTTCCTTGGAGCATCGCTTAATGGAAACAAGTACGTCTCTGGCTTTATTGATCACCATATTAATATGTGAAATAAAATTCAGCTTAGCATCAAGCAAAATTCCCAGATCCAGAAAGGTTGTCCACCCAAGTAGTTTACATTTATTAAGTTTCTTCTTGAAAAGCGCATGTGCCTACATATCTTCATATTCAGTTCCATTAAGTTTATATTACACCACGTAACGAAGTTATCAAGGTCCTTCTGTAAATATATGTGAACCGACTTTTCGAAGAAAGTGAGGAAGATTTTATCATCATCAGCATACATACATTAATATATTGAAAAATAAAATAATAACGTTCGGGAAAGAAAAAAGAATTGGACTTAAATGACAGCCTTGCGGAACATTTTTTATATAAAACATGTGCTTACAGAAAACTGTAATAAGTTACAATGAAGTTAACTATTCTGATATTAGTGACGCAAACTTACTTTTTTTTTTGCTATTTGCAGTAAAAAATGACTCTAGCTTGCTCAAAGCCCTAAATTCGATGTTCAGAAAGCAATTTCTACATCACTCCTAGAAGGCTGATAAATAGTTTCTTCCACCGAAGCATTGCCATCACTCTCTGTTACGCTTAAGACTGGTTCCTCTGATTCAGGGCAGTAATGCTCAACAATATCATCATCTGTAGGAAAACCGGGTGTGCAAATCACATTATCTACTTCAATATAATTCTGAAGAGTAGCAAGTCATTTTGTTCGCTTTTAAGAGTCATCAATACAATTACTACTCAAATATATTAGAGGTTTGTAAAATTATGTTTCCCATTGAAAATATTGACCAAATCTATAAGTGTAATAGTATTCCGTTTATCATTTGCCCCTATAAGCTTTACTGGTTCTTTTACCATTCTGCTACTTTGAAGTTTTAAATTACTCCCTGATCAAGCGGTTGCAATTTAGAGCTCATATGTTTTCTCGAAATTTTGAAATACCATGTCTTTAATCCTTTTGGTACATAGAAGAAATCCTATATCTAAAAATCATTCGACTTTAGTTTATATTTTTATTCAATCTACAAACATTTTAAAACGCGTTTAGTCGCCATAATAATAAAAAAATACGTTTTTATTTACATATATGCTTGATTATAACTGACATTTATGCATAGAACCGAAGAAGAAAACAATTCAAAATAAACAAGCAAATAGCAGCTTCCTAGAAAAATGTGAATCGGAATTGCACATTTCTTCGAATAATAGAATTCATATGTAGTATGTATTTTCGTTCGTTAGTGCCACCCGATTTCGTTCAAGTTAGAGAAAATTCGAGTTATAAAGGATCGAGTTATGAAAGTTCGACTGTATATGCAAAAAAAAAACTTCATTCTCAATTGCCGTGGCCTGTAAGTTAAATATTAACTATGGAATAATAAACGTTTATTGCCAAATATACCAGTAATGTCCACAACATTTCTATTGTATTTGTACGTATATATCACACAAAACTTTGTATACCCTATACCACTATGTGGTCACGGTATAACGACTATGTGCTGATATTTGTAACTACCAAGAATATTTGACCTAGACCCATCTTTTATAATACCGATGGACCCAGAATCACTTCCTGAGTTGATTTAGCAATGTACCGGACGTATCCGTTCGTCTATCCGCCTGTGTCAATGTAAGCCCCTTAATCAAACTATAGGTCGCAAATATGAATATGATGGTATATAAGCTTCCATCGGCCATAGGATGAACGCTGTTGAAATTGGTAAAAATCGGTGCATGTTCAAACCTACTCCCCATTCAAATGACCTCGCATAGGGGTCATAGAGGTCGACTTAAATTACCATTATATCCAATATGAAGCTAATTCCCGATCTTCACTTAAATCTATCAGAAAACAAAAATATTGCACAGATTTTTCTCAAATTTGGTTTGTATATGTTTTTGCAAAAAATAAGTGAGCTTACCAAATATGGTCAGGATCGGCCCATTTCTCGACCTAGTCCCGATAAAAATATACTATCTGCTATGGACTTTTTCATATCCGAAGGCAAAAAATTAATAACAACGCCACTCAAATTTGGTTTATGCTTATCTTCTACTCTATATCTAATTAGTAGGACATAAGAGATAGGGTCTCTAAACGCATTGTATAGGGTATCGTATAGTCTAGACTATAATTTTCTTACTTGTTATAGGTAACTTATTCGTAATTGAAATATTTTATATATTACACAAAAAAATATTGAATTTGTCGTTCAAATAAAATTCTGAATTGATTACAATTTTCATGAAGCAGAAATAAAATTTGATGTTAAGTAAAGCGGTGGAAAATTGGCGCCTAGTAAAAAAAAAATGTGACAGTTATGGTTTTTCACAAAACGATTCTATCTGGTTCTATATTAGGCTATTTCAGAAATGAAGTATATAAATCAATTCTGTTCTTTTATTTTACCAAAAAATATCAACAAATTGAGAGAACATTATGATGAAATGGCAAAAGGAAAAAAATACTTAATGATTATCTGAAGGGGGGTAAGGTTTTAAAAGTTAAAAAGAGTCGTATTTTCATAATTCTTTTTTGAAGATATGAATAATGTTGGATTATTTATTTCATATACACGTTATAGCATAATATTTGTAGAATCTTCGAAAAAAAATGTTCAATTAAAAATTTTAATAAATAAGTCCGTGACAGCGAATTTTCGGAGGCGTTGTTGTTTTGCGGTGAACATCATAACTCGTTACCGGATCATGTGAAATAAAAAAATCTAAATGCGTTTAAAAGGTGACATGTTTCCTGAGGTAGCGCCAAAGAGTTTTTTCAATTTTTTTTTTTTTTTTTTTGGCAGCATTTTTAAGTGAAAAACACGATTTTTGCTATAAAGTTTCAGGAATTTGTTGTTAAAAAATGGGGGAGAAAATGGAAAATAAAAAAAAAATTTTCGTGGTTACCTGACGATTAATGGGTATTTTGTAAAATTTCAAAAGAATCGGTCAAGTAGATTTTGAGTTATGATGTTCACGGACTTCGAACATTTATTTATGAGAAAATCGATTTAAAATTTTTTAAAAACTGATTTAATTTTTGCTCCGATTACTTGAAATTTTGGCACAACACTCTCGACATATTGTACATTCATAAAGAGAAATGCAAAAAAAGGTTTTCAAATATCCTATACCATTCTGTGGTAAAATGAGTTCATGCTGATGTTTGTAACTACCAGAAATATTTGACCTAGATCCATCATACCGATCGATTCAGAATCACCTTCTGAGTAGACATATGTTTCTGAAATTTGGCCCCCTTGCCCCTATCAGACCGACTAAAAGATTGTAAGATCCAGATTATCATATACATATCGATAAAAATATAATTAATCTGTTATACCTACGAAAATAAACCCTGTAGCACTAATTTTGGTCATAGTTCCCATATAAAGCTGCTTCCTGATCTTCACCTGAATCTATCAAAAACAAAAATATTGCATAATTTTTTGATGTGTTAACTTCTACAACATGTTTATGCTCAGTTTATATACCGTTGTTATTAAAGTATTTTACAAGAAAGTTAATTTTCATAATTTTAAAATAGAAAATATATCAGATCAATCACAGTGTAAGAAGTAAGAATTAAGACAAAAACGGTGTGACGCATGAGTGTGTTGGTGAAAAGATTATGATATACAGTTGCTTCAGCTAATTCAACAACCCGTTGCTGTAGAACGTTAAAAATTTCACAATATAAACGTATAACATATACATAATTCAACAACCCCACAAGTATAACTAGAGCCCCTGCTGTTGTTTGCTATAAGTGATACATAGGTGGCACTTGCTGTTGAATTTTACAAAATTGCAATGGGAATAGTTTGCTATTCCATTAATTTTGTGAAATATATTCGTGTTGACGTGCAAATGTATAAATAACATAAATTGTAAATATTGAAACTTCAATTTTGGTAGTTGTTTGTTCGTTTTTATAAAAAAAAAACTAAAATTAAAAAAATTTAAAAATCAATGTGAGTCCGATCACATGGGACGTATGTGTAAACATCTAGTAACTAAAGATTTTTAATTATTTCATTATTATTAATTAATTAATTAGTTATTCAAATATTATTAATTAATTAATTAATTAATTATTGTTAATTACTAGATAAATATTTACACATCTCCCCTGTGATCGGACTCACATTGATTTTTTTTCATATTTGGTTCATATATGTTTTTGAGAAAATTAAGTGACTACAAAATATTGGTCGGTCCATTTTGAGTCGTGGCTCCCACATAAAAATAATATCAGATATGAACTTTTTGGTATCTGCACGCCAAAAAACAAACATTTCGTTTATGCTTGTTTTCTATATCCTGTTTTCTATATCTTATTATTGCCTCAGCAAAGTTGGATTCAAGACACTCTCTCGAAATGCTTGATATACAAAATTATACAAAATCGGTCTAGACCAACTATAATTTTTTTACTTATTTTTTGTGTGTTTTATTTCCCAATATAAACTTTTACTAAATCAGTATTACTTCTTGCCATATTAATTTCAGTTCGCTATTTGCTAATATCATTTACTTATTTTATTTATTTATTTGGTTTCCTGCACCACAAGACTAAACGTCTTATAATTAAAATTCAGGATCGTTGTAATGTGATATAGTATTTAATGAAAATATAATATAATTTATAATTTTTGTAAAAAAAAAAAAATATATATTATTTTGACATATGTTCAAAACAAAGCAAAGTTTACACAATTTATAACTGGTATTAAAAAATTGAAAAACTAGTTTCCTAGAATGTCTTGCGTTGCTTAAATATTGTAATGTTCGCGGTAGCAAGTTCCAAAGACGTATGCATTGTATATAGAACTACCATTCGAAGGCTAAACTTGTATGCCTTATTTGAGTTATAGAATTATTTCTTCTTGAGTTTGAAAACAATATCCGTTAAAACAGATATGTAGGCTCACGTGCAAGTATAATCCTATGCATCAGTATCAATGATCGTATATTCAAGAGATCGCAAAAATTCACACCGTAAAGTTTTCTTGCATACGGTGTTATGCGGGATGATCTTCTCAAATTATCGACGTATCTTAATATAGAATTGAGCGTAGATGATAATTTCCCAGAGCTAATAGAAGCACAGCTAGCAAATAGTTCGCATCCGAACAACAAAGTTGGAATTCGTTTTTTGCTAGTAGAGCTAATGGGCGTAATAAAATTAAACAAACCCAATTTGACGAAGATCTATATGATAATTTGGATCTTATGCCAATTTAAGTCGATTTCATAAGTCATTAGGTCTGAACATGCACCAATTCTCACCAATTTCAATTTATGCTATAGCCGATAGAAGCTTATATACCAAATTTCATCAAAATATATTCATATTTGCGACCTGTACAAGGTTTGCATGGACACACAGACGGACGGACGGACATCGCTAAATCAACTCTGAAAGTGATTCTAGTCGATCGCTATAATGAAAGATGGGTCTAGGTCAAATATTTTTGGTAGTTACAAACATCAGCACAAAGTCATATTGTACCCTGACCACATAGTGTTATACGATAAAAAAAAAAGAAGCGCTCCTAGAATCGAACCTTGAGGGACGCCCTTTTTACGGGAAGCACATTTGAACATATTGTTGTCGAGTTGCGGAAGGAGAGAAACCAAAAAAGTTGTTAGCTTCATGATTCATAGTATCGAATACCTTTGTGTGATCTAAGAAATGCAATCTTACCATAACCAATATACTCACGAATATCTTCAGATACATCAATTAGTGCAGTTAGTCAGATGTGTTTAGGACAAAATCGTGATTGTCTGTCTGAGAGAAAACCCTAATTCATGACATATTTTTCAATTTGCTGATGCAGTAACCTTTCAAACACTATGGTAGGATAGCAATGGGACGATATTCTTTATTTGATTTAGGAATGAGTACAATATTAGCATATTTCCAACTTTGAGGATATACACTTTTTGTGATAATGGTGTTAAAAATATAGTTAGTTTGATGTAGTCATTGAGGGACAATCTCCTTTAATAATAGAACCATCAGCATTAAATTTTACAGCCTGGAAGGTAGAGAGTACTTCCAGTTGGTTTACGCATTGAAAACAAAGCTTTTTTTGGATAAAATTGAACTAATTGCGTGTATAATATTCATCGTTTATGGGGATGTCAGGGATAGTTGAAAAAGATTCGTTTTGTTATTATTTTTTGTTAAATTATTTACATTTGTTAAAATCTTTTTGTAATCCCAATATTAATTTGGTTATTCCCAATTTCAGTTTGATACTACGTCGATTTCAAAGTGTAGCCTAATCATAATAAAAATCTTTAAAATCAACAAGAAAGTAATATTTTTATAACGACTTAAATTTTTTGCTGGGTTATTAAGTAAAAACAAATTACGTTTTGATCATGTTTGGAGAAAAATCCTCACTCTTTAAAAATGTTATTTCCTTGAAAATAAGCAATGAAATTAAAGCAATCTCTTTAAATGCTCATTATAATTCTTTAAAAACCCTTTAAGTCTAATCAAATTAATTTTATGTATCAAAATTAACTTAAAAAAACTTTTTAAGCATTTCCGCATTTATTCTGCTACAAATATTTTCTTAAAAAATAAGAAAAAGAAAAACAATACTTGAAATAACTTAAAAAAAAAAATTGCATGCATCAATGAAGCGCAGTGAAGACCAGCGTGGGATAAGCGAGCGAGTGCTTGATCAGACAACTACTTGAGCATTTAAAGTAAATTCACTTTTAAATCTACACTATTGGCCATCCCAACATGAAATGCCCTCAAAAGACGGCTATTTTGTTTTATCTCCCTCTATCTGCGTTTAATAACAAGAACTAACAATTCATTCATAAAAATAAAACCATACAACAACTACAACAACAACGATGAAATAAAAATAAATTTAATTGAATTGCGTGTGTGCCTTAAAACCCATATGATGACGACGATGGGCTTTCACTGTGAAGCATAGACAAGACCTTTTGACCATGCGGGCAAAACAGCATACGAAATTCGTTTTAATGAAAATTGTAATAAACAAATTGAGTTCCTGGTGATTTGAAAAATTAGTTTATAAAGAAGAATAAAATACAAATTAATGTAAAAATATAAATATATGGCTATGCTGCACCCTTTTCGGTTGTTGACGATAATGGACCCTTTAACAAAATTGAAATTATAGACAAATTATGATTGTTTTTTTTAGTACTCGTATTTATTGTCGTTATTCTTATAAATGTGTACAAATTTATATTAATATTGACACATTGTCAGTTGTGTCTAATCATGTCAATGTCTTCATTTATTACAAGAAAAAAATTTAAAAAAAAAACCAAAGACAGATGAGAATATGTCAGTAGATATTAAACCTTTTACGTGGTGGTCCCCTTACACATTAAGAGGGTTTAATGGAATTAAACACAAAAGATTTTTAAATATATATTTATTTTTGTTTTCTCTTAAATCTTTGTAATTATAAGTTTCATGTTACATTTCAGGGCTTCTAGTCATGTGAATCATTTTTAATTAATTAAAACAGTAACTACGTTTCGTATACAATTTAATGGGCCCAACTAACCAAAAAGCACTGGGTGTGCTGTTAAACTCTATTTGTTTATTTTTGCTTTGTAATTCAATTAAATCATTAATTGCTTAAATTGTTTTAACTAAATAACAAAATTATCACCAAATATCTCTTGTAAACTAGTGCGAAAATACATGATGTTGGTGTTGTAGAGGTAGGGCTGTCACGCTAAATAATTGTAGTCTGTTAATACTCGTACTTAAACACGAATTGTTTCGGTTTTATTAGTTTATGTACCCTATAATGAGTTTGTACTGATGTTTGTAAGTACGCACAGAATAAGGATTGGCAGGAATTCTGTTGCAGCTCGAAAAAATTTAATCTGGTAATAATTATTCGTATTGTAATTCATAAACATTTTAAAATGATAGAGGTTTTCTTTATTACTAACCATGTAAATGTAATTCTCATAATATTAATGTACCTTTAATAGAAAAATAAGTTCCATTTACCAATCAAAGATTTTATATAAATTATACTGTCCAATAAATTAAGACTTTTTGATTGGAACAGAATAGCGACCCTATAATTCCGAAAGGGCATGTTAAGTAGATCATTTTTGCAGCTGTTGGTCTGAGTTTTTTTTTTTACAGTGGATCAAAGTTCTCTATTTTTGGTCGAAGGGAGCATTATGCTAAATAAAAAAATGTTGTAAGTTAATGTCTGAGAGAATTCCAATTGTCGCAGTTATATCGTCGAATTTTATGAAGATCATTTTTTTGGAAGATCTTAACCCTCTAGCTCCTCTCTTTATGGGTCAATTTGACCCTTTTCTTTAGAAAATCAAAAAAAGTCCGTTCAAAAAGGACATTTAAGGATTAAAATATTCGACGAAAATTTTTGCAGGAAAATTTCAGTGGGAGTCAGCAAAGACACTTAAGATACCAAAGTTGTAAATAAAGCTCTTTAGGCTAGAAAATTACTATAGTGTAAATATAATTTTTTCCCAATATAATCAATAAATATAGTGGTTAAATGTAAACGAGGCATTGTGATAAACGGGCTTGGAGTGATGGGTAATTGTAAAATAGTTGGAATTTAATTATACTCAACAAAAAACTGTTGCTTGCACATTGAGTTTTCGCGTCAAGTCACCTCTGAAGAGTAATTTTTCATAATCCTACCTTTGGGTAGTTTTCCACCTCTTCTATGTTTTTATTTGGAAATAGGTTTAATTTGTAAACAAAAATTATTTTTTTTAAATGGTGCGTGGTAAAGAAGAAGAAAGCATATATTTCAAAAATTCATAACTGCACTGTATTCTTAATCGGACCTGTATTCTTATTTTATTTAAAGAAAATTCAGTTTTACGTATATCTTTACGTATAACGTGATGAATGAAGTATAGTTCTACATATTTTCTATACAAGGAACGTAATCAATTTGGTTTTGGTGAGGCTTGCAAACGGTTTTTTCGCATAGATAGCAAGCCAGCTCATGGTTATAATTTGCTTTCGTTCTTTTCTGGAACGTAATATACGAATCTGCCTCTTTTTTTTCAGTAATGGAAAGCGCGAGATAGCGTTTAGGGTTATTCTACCACACAGAAGTAGCACATATACCTCGTTTTCTCTGCGCCATGTATGGTTGGAGAAGGCAAGTCCCAGATCACACAAAAGCGAACGATGCTTTGAAAGTACTGAACTAAGTTCAATAAATAGTTGCATTCAAGGCTGATATATCAATCATGTTACTAAGGATAACCATTGACCGACCGCCTGTTGGTTTTTCTTTTACAGCTATATCCCGAAATCATTTTGTCAACTGTGTCAACTTCACTCTTAGTTCTGTTGTGATATGGTATTATTTCTGGTAGCTTCTTTTCAACAGTCTCGACTGCTGGCATGTTGTGAAAAGTAATCTGCAACACTGTGCATTTACACTTTTTTCCAACCTAGAAAATAAGTGTAATATCTTTGAGAAATTGGAATGTACGCTGAAAGAGTGGAGCCTTTTTGCAGTAGTGGAATCGAGCGCTTGTTTTTGTGCATTGTTCCAACCATGGCCAATTTGTTTTGTAGTAGTTTTTGACCCAACTCCTAAGACGTGAAGAAATTGTACATTGTATTAATTATATTAATTGAAATAAAACTCGTTGACCTTGATCTTTTCTGGAGCAGCTTCAGAAGCTCTCCCAAGGTATGGTTGTATTTTCCAGACATAGAAGATTTTGCTTTGCATAAATAAACAACCTCCACGGAAACCAGATAGCTATTCATCTACAGTGACGTAAGGGTTGAAGAGCTTGGTAACATTTCAGTCAAATATCCCAAGGATGACGAATTGGAGCAAATTTATCCGCAGATCTATTTTGTCGACGACTTATTTTATCACCGAAGCGAATAATTTTGGACAAGTACTCAAACTGTTTTTTCGACATAATTTTTCTGAAAATATGCGAACCGAAAGTGATATCAAATAGGTCGTTATTCATATATATTCAATAACATTCAATTTACTTGTGAATTCCTAATGGTTTTCATTCTTTAGCCCGCTAAATGCATACTTTTTCCAAAATGATTTTCTCAATATGCGGTTGGAAAAAATACCAAGAAAGCATCCTTGATACCACTCACGCGCGATGAAGCAGTATTAGTAGTATCTGGCCTTAGTTTGAATACATAAGCGGTTCGATTGCGTCCAGCTGTTCGCATAGCTGTTGCGCTCCGAACCATTTTGTCATTTGAGACAAACAAGGGCTCAATATCAACAAAATTAGCAATAGCATCAACTTCAGCATCAAAACTCCATAGCCTACCATTTACAAAATACTTATTATTGTTTGGTTTATTGCTTTCTTTTTACATTTGGCGTACAAGGTACAACTTTCCTATGCCGTGTAGAAAACTATACCAAGCATACCAAATTGAAGTTGTTGAAAAACAACGTTCCATGTATGATTTGAAACTTAAAATTAATCCATTTCGGTTCATATACACGATAAAGAAAAAGTCAAGAAAATTGGGTAACCAAACGTTAACAGTTTTAGAGATTTTTGAAAAAAATGTAGTTTTCTCACACCAAGGTAGGAAGGACTACGGTTAATAGCGTTTATTTTAGTATGTATTTATTTATTTTTTTTTTTAATAAAATGGAATTGGTAAACATTAAAATTAGAAAATAGCAGTAGTGTTACAACAGATGTAAGATTTACCTTAATATGCTTTCCTGTAGATATCCATTATCCATATGCGATTTCTCTTTAGATATCCATTACAACACCTTGATATCCTGATAAAACCTTTCACCATGTTTATCTGAAACCGCTCCAAGGTTTTCTTTAAAAAATGCCGAAAATGCAGCTTTAGTGACATCTTAACGTCAATGTTGTTAAAAGCGAATTTTTAATATTTTCTGCGTAGTTTTGTGCTTTTGCGTTTCCAAGGAATTCTGTTATAACAAGCTGCATAAAGTCAATTGCTGTCTTTTGCATTATGGACAGATATCCATAAAATTTTTCGTCTTTCAATAATTTTCTTATATCGGGTTCAACGATCATTCCTAGAAAAGGTAATTTACATTAAATAAAATACATTTTTTCTTACAGCCGTATTTTACCTTCTTTTAATTTTGCTGCAGATAATCTGGGGAAATTATTTGAATGCGTCTGAAAGGATTTCCTTGTGTATTCAAGCTTTTAATTAAAGTCCTCACAATGCCCAACATAATATGCAGCGGTGCAAGTATGACCTTATCTTTTGCCACAAGGGATTTATGGATTACATTTAAGTCGCCATTAAAAAGTCGTATTTTCATAATTCTTTATTGAAGATATGAATAATTCTGGATTATTTATTTCATGTACACGTATAGCATAACATTTGAAGAATCTTTGCAAAAAATTTTCATGTGAAATAAAAAATCGAAATGCGTTTAAAGGGTGACATGTTTCCTGAGGTAGTGACGAATAGTTTTTTTTATTTATTTTTTTTTTTTTGGCAGCATTTCGAAGTGAAAAAGACGATTTTTGCTGCGAAATTTCGGGAA